>PVIC010002273.1:0-79513 GCA_004025085.1 Thryonomys swinderianus | reverse complement strand
TCTCCAGTCCCATTTTTTGGCTAGGACATTTGGATACAAAGGAAGACAAAATTATTTATAAATACAATGTGAAAAACTGGCTTCTAGGGACATTGTATATTTATCTTTCAACATCATATAAAAATAAAATATTTATTAGAAACCCAAAATAGTATTTTTACTTAATAATTTTAACTATTTAAAGGACAAAATATGATAACCCAATACATGCACACAATGTGCAATGTACAAAGTAGAGTAATTAGCATTTACATCTCTTTAGGTATTTATCATTCCTTTGAGTTGGGAAATTTTGAACTCTTGTCGTCTAGTTCTTTATAAAAGATGTAACAAATTGCTGTGGACTGTGGTCCCCACAGTGCGTGGTAGAATGTTAGGACCTCCTGCTACTGTGTTGCCTGTACCCAGGCTCACTCTGCAGCCTGCCTCCGCCCGCCCCTTCCCTTCCTGACCTCTAGTGCCACTCTGTGATCCACTCACCACTTCTGTGGAATCAACCTATTTAGCTTCTACATATGAGTCAAGACAAAATACTGTGTTCACTGAAAGTTCTAAATTACCTAGTAACTTGATAAGCTACTGGAGTTTATGCTTAATTGTTTTCTAACTTATGAAAGTTTTCCTCAGTAAAGGTTTCCTGAGTAAACTAAAATATGATGTCTTTAGGAGCCATCAAACACCCTTTTAACTAAGTACACTTCAACCAACTTGTCACTTTAACCAATCTAATATTTGCTAGTTCATCTAAGTCCCTGTGTACCTGTTTTTTGTAAGCTTGTGTGTACCTAAAATCATTAAATATATTTTTAATAAAAATAAAGTTAAAAAAAACTGGAGACAAATTCCAGTATAAAATACATACTTCTGTAGAGGTTTTTTAAAGTTTTCAATGATATATAGGAACTACCTATTTTCATGGCTTCAAATAATAAAGTCAAGTTTCTGTTTGCAACAGATTTTCCCCATGTAAGTATAAATTATAATCCAGAAAGCTCAAGCATTAAACATTCAAACTGGTGAAGTTAGTAAGTAGTGGTCTATTATCATTGGTGGCAAATACACACATGATAAAATAAAGACTTGTTGTAAAACACATTCAAAAGAGACTTTTGTTCACAATACCATGCTAATTCTCAGTTTCCAGGAGGAAAAAAATTAGTTAAGCAAATTCAAAAGAAATGATTCAATCTGTTTAGCCTATCCAAATGGTAGGTTAAATTTTAGGTAACTTTTCTGCTTACAACTATTACCGAGTAACCACCACTCAATACTCTGCTTTAAATAACCACAAAAACTTGACAAAAGATTTGATGTATTTGGCAATGGGTAACGGGAGACTACAATCCACGAGACAATGGAAACCCACAGTCACCTGGGCTCCAGGCTGGACACACCTTCCACCAGGCACAAAGTCACGGTGGCCACACAGAATGTGGCAGTCTTTTTGTAGAACTGACAGAACTCCCTGTCAAATCTATATGAGAATGCAAAAGACCAAGAATTGCCAAAGTCATTTTGGAAAATAAGAACAAAATAAGAGTGTTCATAAAACCTATGAGAGTATCCATAGTATTTAGTTTCAAAATTTACTATAAAAATTACAGGAATCAAGACATGGTGGTGTCAGCATAAGGACAGTTTAACAGATCTATGGAATACAACTGAGAGTACAAAAAGATGCACAGCCATGTGGGCTATTTTTACAAAGACATCAAAGTAAACAATGGAAAAGGAATGAATTTTTACAAAAGATATTGAAACACATGGATGTACATGTGGAAAAAAAAAAAGAGAGACCAACTTCAAATGTCCCCTGAACAGTATAATTAATTTGAGAAGTGTCAAAGACCTATACAGAAAATTTATTAACTTTTTAGAAATTCTTTAAATACTCTAAATTAATTTGAGAAGGGTCAAAGACCTATACAGAAAATCTATTAACTTTTTAGAAATTTTTTAGATCCTCTAATGCCCTTTTTAAAATTGATTTTATTGGTACATTTTATATACACATCACAATCACATGTAACATTGAGAATGTACATGACACATCTTTTTTTTGGGAAGGGGGACAGGGTCTCGCTTTGTAGTTCAGGCTGGCCCTGAGCTCACTATGTCGCCCAGGCAAGCATCGAACTCAGCAATCCTCCTGTCTCTGCCTCCCGAGTGCTGGGATGACAGGCATGAGCCACCATGCCCGGCACTGTGGTATGTGGTATTGATTGCTGGTGGGCGTGAGTCTCCACACCCAGCATTGTATGTGGTTACTGGAGATCAAACTCAGGACCTTGCGCTTGCAAGGCAGGCGCCGGAACCACTGAGCTAATCCTCCAGCCCTACATGACACATCTTGATTCTCATTTTCTCTCATGTCCCTGCTCTCATTACAACCCCTTCTACATATAAGCTTTGTTTCCATCTTTTATTTTCATCATCAAATTTCTTCTTTCCCTTCGTTTCTTTCCCCTACCCCCCTTTCCCTTTTCCCTTTGAACATTTTCTTCCTATTTCACAATACCTACCATACATTTTGGAACTCATTTACATCTTTAGTGTCTCATTCTAGAGAAACAAAACCATCTAATACCTTTTTTAAATATATGTGTGCATTTATTTTTGTAAGTCTCTGAATATCTATTTTCCTAATGAAGTCTTTTTTATGAGCATTTTTCAAGTTTTGACAAGTCTAATTTATCTTTTTTTGGCTTATCCTCCATGTCTTGTCTAAGAAATCTTTAAGGCCAAAGTTGGAAGGTTATTAGCCTATGTTTTCTTTATGTTTTGCTTGAAATGCAAAAGACCGTACTTGATAACTCCCGTGTCGTTTTCAGTACTTTTTTTACATAAAAGAATTATCAATAGCTGCTAAGAATATTCACTCCCACTTCTAAACAAGACCCTACCAGGAGGAGAACAAGAGGTGGCTACAAATGTCAATATTCTCTATTTTTAGTACTAAGCATTAAAGTTTGATCCAGAGGGAAAATAAACCATGCTACTTCTTGCTCAGTTTTCTTATAGACCATGAGCATAAGCAAGGCGAAATACAGTAGGGCTTCGCTGTATTCGCTGTATCATGACGTCAGTCACCTGCACACAACAGTGATCCAAAAATGCTAGTTGGCCAATTCCAGAATGATTCCTAAGTTTTCAACAGCGCACCATGCTGAGCAATGCCAGGAAATTCCTCACTACCCTGCTCTGTCCCCCCAGGACGCGAGTCATCCGTTTCCCACGGGCCGGTCTCAGGCAGCAGGCTGGCTGTCCCCGACCACACACAGTGCTTGTGCTCAGCGTGCCCCCATTTGCTTAGTAACAACCCCCCACCCCGTACAAGACTGATGATGTTGGCGACACAGACATGCCAAGCAGAAGCTGTGACGTGCATCCTTTCCATCGATAGGTGAAAGTTCTCAACAAGAAATGAAAAAAAGGCATTTTCTGGGTTTTATCTTGTTAGATCTTATTAATAACCTACTCTGCCTAATTTATAAATTATATTTATCACATGTATCACAGGTATGCATGTACAGGAAAAATACTACTTTCAGGATTTACTACTATCATTCATTTTAGAACACCAACTGGAAGCCTTTTAGTCCAGGATAAGGGAGCCTACTCTACTCAAAAGTTTTATAAATCAGAAACACAAAATCTCTTCAACCCACATGGCATTTTGTTAGCAAAAAAACTGTGTGGAGATTAAATAAAATTTTCCCACTGATATAGAATTATAATCTGAGTCCAGCATCATGCTGAAGGTATTTTTCATCTGTTTCTAAAAATGTCCTTCATTATTAAATTATATTAGTATCAAAATCTATTCAATCTTATGAATTATAACTTCTATAAGTTTTTGTGGTTTTTTTTTGAGACAGGGTCTCCCCTTGTAGACAGGGTCTCCCTTTGGCCCTGTATGTAGCCCAGACAAGTCTCAAACACACAGCAGTCCTTCCTGCTTCTGCCTCCCAAATGCTGAGATTACAGGTGTGAGCCACCACACCCAACATTGTGATGTGTGGTACTGATTGCTGGTGGGTATGAGTCACCGTGTCTGCCATTGTGGCATGTGGCTACTGGGGATCAAATTCAGGACCTTGCACTTCCAAGGCAGATGCCGGAACCACTAAGCTAAATCCCCAGCCCAACTTCTATAAGTTTTAAGAAAACCAAACATATAAAACTCTGTGATTATGTCAAATTTCAGATATATGCAAAGGTATAGTTCCAGAATCACATATATTCAAAACCAATAAATTGTTCATTTCCCCAAGAAATAACTATTCTAAAGAATAAACATCAAACTATTACATATACTATTATATGTACATATATATATACTATTATATGTACATATTAGACATAGCCACATAACACATATCATCTCAGTAAACAATGGATTGAATATAGGTTTATGGAATGACCAATATAGCTACCTGTTATCATCAAAAGTTCTGAAAGCCAGGCGTGGTGGCTCACGCCTGTAATCCCAGCACTTGGGAGGCATAGACAGGAGGATTGCTGAGTTCGAGGCTTGCCTAGGCTCCATAGTGAGCTCAGAGCCAGCCTGAACTATAAAATGAGACCCTGTCTCAAAAAAAAAAAAAAAGTCCTGAAAGGTTCTCCATCACTAGACTATACTGTGTAGGTTTGTGTAAATATGCTCTATGATATTAGCACAAGAAAACTGACCAACAACGCATTTATTAGAATGCATCACTGTCACTGAGCAATACAATAGAACTCAGGTATACAGTGAATTGCACATTGACCTAGCCATTCTCCTAGTTGATGTGACCCCTGTCTCACTTTCCTGTCTCCCCACACACTTTGGATACTTCACTGATCAGCAAACTAAAGGCACATTTCCATGAGAAACTGTGGAGATTTGAAATTCATCCACTTATACCCATACAAGGGGAAATGAGTTATCTTTGCATTCTCAATCACAGATTCGGTAGAAAATCAAAGAGACAGCAACTTGAACCAAATTAGTCATAACTGCATCAGTCCATGAACATGGACTAGCTTTTGAGATCTAAGCTTGCTAGTAAATGTCAAGATATGTTGTAGGCTTTAGAAATGCAAACATGAGTAAAACTCAACTTAAATCCTCAGGGAGAAATGGCTCTCCCTGTCCGGAATGAGATCAGCCAGTTTGTCTTCCATGAGTGGGGCTGGGTAGCGCCACAGACCAACGTCCTCTACTGAGAGCTATAAACAACTTACTTCATGCTGGAAGCCGCTGGTATCTTAAAGTCTAATTCCTGCAACATGATGGGTCAAAGACCTTGCCTATGCACAAAAGCATTGCTGAATTGATTGAATGTGAATCCCAAATTTGGTATATCATTGTTTAAATGTTAAAATAGCAATTTATTATTTAGAGTCAAGAATAGCTGCCATTTAAAAATCATGACTAAGAGATGATAAACTGATAAAAGTCTCCTTCCTGAAAGTACTGAAAAACAGTGCTAACCAGCATTGCCTGGAGGAAAAAAAAAACTCTAAAAAGACTATGTATTTCTCTGTGGCAGAGTAGTACTTCACCGAGTCATCTGTAGGAAAATGGATGCACCATGAGGCCATAATGTTAAGTGAAATGAATCAGCACACAAGTTTAAATAGCTCATATCTCTTATGTAAGAAACTCACATTATAAATAAAAAGCAAAATAAATGATAATAGGAAGTAAGAAGAGAGATCTTTCTCAAAGGGGAAGGAGATCAAGAGATGGAGGGAGGGAGGAAGGAGGGCAAGGGTATGAAAAAAGAAAGAAGATGTGTTGTGTACACACAGATGTGTAAATACCATATTGTTTCTCTGGTATGAGAAACTGAAGGTATAAATGAGTTCTACAATGTATGATAGGTATTGTGAAATAGGAAGAAAATGTTCAAAAGGAAAATGGAAAAGGGGAGTAGGCTAAGTAAAGAAGAGAAAAAAAATAATGGTTTAAAAAGGAAAGAAAGCGTATTATATGGGGGCAGAGGTTGTAGGGACAGAAGAACAATGAGAAAAAATGAGAGTCAAGACGTGTCACATACTGGTACAAACCCCAAGTGCTGAATGTGATCATAATGTATATATAAAATGTACCAATAAACTCAATTTTAAAAGGCAATTGAAGATAACTGGTATTTCTCAGCCACTACTTAAAATGAGAGTAGATATAAAAATTAAAAGTACAAATAGAGAAAGAGAGAAACTAGAAAGAAAATTGAAGGACTGCGGGCAAAAAAAAAAAAAAGACCCTTAGGAAAGAATGATCTCATATATGCCAAAAAAGAAGGCAATTCAATATTGACTAAAACATTACATGAAAGGAAATTGAAAAGAAATAGGAGCTCCTGACCTCTCTTTAGAAGTGGACAAGAGTGAGATCATCAGTAACTGAACCAAAAGACTTCTCCATGGCACAATACGGACAAAACTTGACCAAAAAGAGGTTGAATTTTAGAAGTTTAGCGTGCATGTGAGAAGAGAGCCAGGAACATTGCCAGAAAAATATTCATACACATGTAAAGGTCTATTTTATAGATTCTCCTACAAATTTTCACGCTATCCTTCACCTATCTATGTACTCAAGTTCCTAAAAACTTTGTAAATACAAATATTTTAGTGCTTTATAATATTTGTTCAATATTGCATCGCGGTTTTAGGACTTCATTATTTACATTAAAGAAGAATCATTCCCTCTTGACTCACGAGCTCCTATCTGGGGAATTACTTTAAACATTCAGCTTTTCCCCACATATAAGTAATACCAAAGAAAAGTTTGTCCTTCCTTATAGACTCAGTATTTAGCTTCTGTGCTATTTCCATGTTGAAAGTGATAAAGCATTTAATGTACCAGCAGCTCAGAAATGCCTGTGCTAATTGAGAATTTGTCAGGAGGTTCCCCCTGGCTGCACGTGGGTAAGTCATAGTGGTATTAGTAGGATTACAGTAACGCAACACTGTAAGCTTTTTCAGCCTTTTATTTTTAACTCAATTCATAGCCCCTGGCGTATGCTACTTCTTAAAAAGAGAATTCAGAAAATCCTACACTGGGAGCAGTATCTATTTCCCTGCGTTAGAATTCATGTATGCAGCACTGTCTTTAAAAATTCCATGAGTCTATCTTCGAGAAGCCAATTAGGTCCTATGCTAAACATCAGGATGCTAGCATTGGGGAAATATACCCTACTGCAATATTTTTCAAACTACAGTTTAAGAGCAATTAGAGATTTGTTAAATCAATATCTTGAGTTGCACCAATGACTCTAAAGGAACGGAATGACATGGAATGAGATGAAAAGTTTGAATCCATTGTCTGTGGAAGAGATCTTACACCATGAAACTTACATTTTTATGCATAACATGTGAAATGGTGTAATATGTATTTCTTAGTATGTTTGAGGTAAAAAAAAAATTTTTGAAACCACCTCGTCCAGAATGTCTAACAGTGCAGAGTGTGGCGGGTGGGAGTCAGATGGGGATGTGTTTCATGCTAGACAGATGAAGAGCATTTCAAAATAATAATGCAATCCCTGTGATAAAGAGTGTTCTATAAATTGACCTGTGTCACATATTGGTACAAATTCCCCAATGTTTTATGTGACTGTGAGCTGTGTATATAGTGTACCAATAAAGTTTACTGGATAATGAACAAAAAGAGTGTTCTATATTGTACAGAAGCTGGAGGAAAGCTCTCTGGCCCAAGAATCTTTAAGAAGGAAATGTAGATATTTACTAGTAGGGGATTTATTAAATAAAATTCTAAGTGCATGATGTAAAAATAATTTGAATTAGTGCTCTTAGAAATGTTTATACATAGCCCAGGGATTTAGCTCAGTGGTTCTGATGTCTGCCTTGCAAGCACAAGGTCCCAAATTCCATCTCTAGTACTACACACCTCAATGCCAAGCATGGTGATTCATGCCCATAATCCCAGCACTCGTGAGGGAGAGGCATGTGACTTTGAGGCTTGCCTAGGCTATGTAGTGAGCTCAGGCCAGCCTGAACTACAAAGCAAGACCCTCAAAACAAAGAAAGAAATGTATATGAAAAATCAATAAAATACTACTTAGATGTAAAGACTTTGCAAGCTTCAGTGAATCCCCCAAGAAAAAAGGAATTATATAATTTTTACTCACAAATTTGCTTCAGAGTTCACATTTCTAGTTATAAAAATGCCATGAAGGAAGAATGTTACTCACATTTAGATTTTTTTTCAAATGTATTGTTTTGCTATTTAAAGTAGATGCCTCTATATTTAAAAAGAAGGGGCACGTACCCAAAATGCAGTGAGTATATTTAAAACAAATACATTAGGTTTTAGAATAGTATCCCCAAATATACTCAGCTGGATCTGATTTTGATTTGTACAGCATTCTACAAGGCTGTGGGGAAGGAAGGTGTTCAGCTGTCACTCAGAAGGGATGTCTCCCAAGTCCATATTCTGCTCTAGATCTGTCTTTTCTATACTGAACAGCTCCTGCCCCACAAATGCCTCACGTTCAATATTTTCCAAATAAATTTATCACTTTACACCAAAAATAAGATTCTCATTTTATGTGCAGTAAAGTGCATAACAAGGTAATAGCATCACTGCCCAACTAGTCTCTTGAACAAAAAACTGAATATTTACCTTTCTTTCTTTCTTTTTGTTTCTTTTTTGTTTACAATGCCGAGGATTAGACCCAGGGCCTTGTGGGCACTAGGCAAGCGCTCCACCACTAAGCTACACACCTGCTCGTGTATTTTTCTTAGGTTCCTTCCTCTCCACCCAAATCAAGAGGAGGGGATTTTCCAAAAGCAGTACCACACATACACACACAAGCACACACACACACACATACTTTTATTTCTTCTTTCACTATTTTCTCAATTCACCTCTTCCATATGCTTAGGGCTCTCTTGATTTCCTCTAATCCAACCTCGTTTCTGCTGTCAGAGTAATGTTTCTATGAAATATATCAAATAATATGTTTTCTCTACTTAAAAATTTTTCAGTGGCCAGGCATGGTGGCTCACACCTGTCATCCCAGCAGGTGGGAGCCAGAGGAAGGAGGATTGCTGAGTTCGAGGCTTGCCTGGGCTCCATAGTGAGCTCAGAGCCAGTCTGAACTACAAAGCGAGACCCTGTCTCAAAAAAAAAAAAAAATTCAGTGGCTCCTGGTTCCCATAAACTAAGAACCTTAGCAAACAAGTCTCCTTGATTAGCTTGACCTCCAAGACACCGGTCATATCTTCACACCAGCACGTCTGCAGCCAAACATCTCTGATGTGCTCCATGGCGTGTTCATCGCTGGGTGCCACCTGCCCTCCAGTCAGACCCACGCCACCCTCCCTTCCCTAGCATTTCCTGGCAAGATGTTGCATTTCTCAGTGCTGGGAGACACAGTTCTGTCTCAGCTGTCACCATCCACAGCCTGGTCTTTATCTTGCATTTATAGTTTTCTTTTTACCATTTATGCCTTGAGACTCAAACATTCCCATATGGCTAAGCATTTTGAAATCCTTTGTTCTAAAATTCTCATTTCATCCAAGTACATGTAATAGTTGTTTCCACTATATTCCCACTGCTCTATGTAAATTTATTATAATATTTATAATATACATATGTGTTAGGTTATTATAATACAACATTGCTGTTAATTATTTATGTTTTTATCACTATCCCTAAGTAGTGAATCTTAAGTTTGAGCCTTTTACGATCTTTGTATTTCCAACATCTAATACAGCCTGATACCTAAGAAGTAAAGGTCTGATGAATAAATAAATCAACATGAGACAAAAACAAAAATATCATTAAGTGATTGTTACTTGAAATGCACTCTCTTCTCTGAAAAGACTAGATAATTAGGATGTGTGATCATTAGGCTACATCCAATTCAACTTGAAGATGATTAGTACTGTTGTATGTTTATACACAATCAAAACCTCAGGGTTATTACCTGACTTCTGCTTTTTCAGAACTGGACAGCCAGTTGTGCTTTGCTGGGCTCACTCTCTGCGTGCTGCACCATGGTTCTGCCTCGTGGAACCTCCTTTCCCGACACGGGAAGGCAGGACGTGGAGGGTGAACAGCAGCGAAGCTAGCTTGGCATGAGTTCATCTTGGTAGAGTCAAGCTCACTTTTCATGACTTGGTTAACAAAACCCTCCACTGTTAGCTCACTACTAATAAATGACTACTAAATATCAGTCTGATAAGTGGATTCGCCCCATGCTGGGTATGATGCCTCATACCTGGAATCCCAGCACTCAGGAGGCAGAGGCAGGAGGACTGCTCAGTTTGAGGCTTGCCTGGGCTACATAGTGAGCTCAGGGCCAGCCTGAACTACACAGCAAGACCTTGTCTACTAGATAGATAGATAGATGATAGACAGATAGATAGATAGATAGGTAGATAGATAAAAAGATAGATGTTTTTTTAAACTTTTAATATCTTTTTTTTTTTTTGAGACAGGGTCTCACTTTGTAGTTCAGACTGGCCCTGAACTCACTATGTAGCCTACACTAGCCTCGAACTCAGCAATTCTCCTGCTTCTGTCTCCCCAGTGCTGGGATGACAGGCATGAGCCACCACGCCCAGCACTGTGGTGTGTGGTACTGATGACTGGTGGGTGTGAGTCACCACGCCCAGCATTGTATGTGGTTACCAGGATTGAACCAGGGACTTTGCACTTGCTAAGCATGTGCTGGAACCACTGAGCTAAATCTCTGGCCCAGTAAAGTAAGATCTTAAAGCCTTGCTGGAGCAAGAGGACTATCCTTAAGTCAATTCCTAAGACTTGAGCAATCAAACGTGAACTGGAACTAAACACAGGGTAACTCAGCTACAACCCAAATTCATAGGTAGAAGAGGCATGCTCTTTACTTGCTTGACAGGAGACAGAGAACTTCCTTTGGGGAAGATATTATCTTCTGTAGTATTTGTTGACACACACTGGCATTCTGGTGTGTGTGGTACCGGAGACCGAACTCGGGACCTTGTGCGTGCACGGCAGACACCAGAACCACTGAGCTAAATCCTCGGCACTCAGTAGCATGTTTCTAAAAGTGCAAGCATCATAAGCTTTCATCATCCACCACATTTACATGTCTGAGCCATGCTTTGTATTTATTTGCTTCCCATTAGTGTCTGAAAGTCTCCCTGCAGTATTTCACTCCCCTTGACTTCTTCCGCCGCAACCCCTCCCCCTCACCAGCCAAACACACCACACTCCGCATTTACCTTCGAAATCGCCTCACCACCCTGCACCACATCCTCAACCACAGCTCCAGGCCCGTCTTATTTTTCTGAATTTTGTTGAAATTCTCTAAAACTGACTGTATCCGCCGGACTCTGCTCCACACCCCTCAGACTTTCCTGTCCAGCTGCAGCTCAGTTCCACATCATCAATCAATATTTTCTGTTATTTAGAATTAATCACAGGATAACAACTCCCCTTCATCTCTCTTGACCTTTTTGAGCCATGACATTGGTCCACAATGTGATAAGAATTTGTCTGGGACTCTGCTTCCACAAAGCATGATCCCCGTATGTGCACAAATGATCGTGATGACGTGTGGACTATTCAAAGTCACTGCGATTATATCAGGGGCTCCAGCTGGTAGTCTACCACTTAGCACTGTACGACTATAAGGAGCTACTCAACACTTCTGATCCTAGTTCCTCGTCTGTAAAATTAAGTCAGAAATACCTCCTATTATCTTTATAAAGATCAAATGAAATGATTATACTAACTTAATTAGATGTAAGTAAAATATTGATAATACAAGCTATAAAATATTTTAGTGAGTTTTTTTCTAATATCACCCTTTAATGTCATGAACCATGGTGTTATTTGGAAATATAAAATAACTTATGAGCCAGAACATGATTAAGAGAACAAAGGAAAAAGGAAGATTCACTAGGTAAATTTTGATTCCTCATAGCAAGTCAGTTGAAAAAAATCTAGAGTTGATAAATAAGTGATATAATGAATATTGTTTAGAGATAAAGAGAACCTATCAAAAATATTAAAAAATAGGGCCAGAGATTTAGCTCAGTGGTTCTGACACCTGCCTCGCAAGCGCAAAGGTCCTGAGTTCGATCCCCGGAAACCACATACAATGCTGGGCGTGGAGACTCATGCCCACCAGCAATCAATACCTCATACCACAGTGCGGGGCGTGGTGGCTCACGCCTGTCATCCCAGCACTCGGGAGGCAGAGGCAGGAGGATTGCTGAGTTCGAGGCTTGCCTGGGTGACACAGTGAGCTCAGGAGCAGCCTGAACTACAAAGCAAGACCCTGTCTCAAAAATAAATAAATAAAAATATAAATTACTAAAAATTAGCTAGCTCTGATAAATAAGACAAATCATCAGAAAGACCAGTGTTTTTGTTTAGTCATTCTTTTTTAATTATATGTATATATTACTCTAAGTTTTAAAAGGTCAATATCAGTGTTTTAGAGTTCTCCAACCCTACAGTTAGTACCTGTTTCTCAAAAGATAGCAAAGAGTACAAAAAGAAAGGAAAGAAAAAGAAATAAAAGAAGAAAACTAAGGTTTAAGATAGCTGAATCCTAACAGTATGAAAAGCATGAGTTAGTTGTCATACTGCAAAACTTAATAAGGAAACCAAAATGTAATCCCATAGACTATATCACTTGTGGAAGATTGGTTGCAAAACAAAATAGCAAAGAAAAAACACCCTAACTGGCATCCTTTGCAGTACACCTTGAAGGCTACTTTCATCAGCCCGAGAGTCCCTTTCCCCAGCCTCTGGGACTTGGAGGAATTAGCACGAGGTGGAATGTGCAGTCCAGGCTAATGCCAACCTACAGTGCCCCCTTTGCCAGCCTATGCAGCAAGAGTCCTTACATATTTCCACTCTATTTTGGAACCCAGCAACCCTGAGGAGAGGCAGAATGCACTGCCCAAGTGACAGAGACCATTAAGAAGGTCAAGTCATCTCAGAAAAAAGAACAAGGTAGATCAGCGAGTTCCCAGCGGATCTACTCACTGACCAGTATCAATGTGTGAGCCCAGCTGACACTGCGCAGACCCATCTCCCACACAGGCACAAGTGAAAAAAGGGCAGTGTTTATGTCCCTGAGTCCATGTGGCTACATTGCCATGGTAACAGGAGCTAGTTCAGAATGCTAGTTCAGAAAGTCTCCACTTGAAAAACACCTGTGACAGATAGTTGTAACAGTCTGCCAGCCCTTCTGTATTGATTTACCTCAAACTTCTGAGAGATGCAGATTGATGTTTCCCTGTAGTTTGTCCTATCAATGGGAGACCAGACATGGAAAGCAATATGAGAGAACTGAATGCAATGTCGAGAGCCAACTTTTAGCCATGGCTGTGCGCATACAAAACCGGGCCCTTGGACAAACTGTTTCTCAGAACCAGTATTTCCAAATCTGGGTACAGAATAAAACTAATGGGGAAGTTCTTTGTTTCTAATACAAATTGCCAGTAGATGAACAATGGTACCTGAAAAAGCTTTTAAAAGTTGGTTATCTGTAAAATGTGGAATTTCAAGGCCTTAGTTTCCCCATTTCTGTTATTTCACTGGGCCCATTCCATGTAACTTTCTTTGTTAGTAGTCTTTTCTTTGGTAAATTACTTATAAGAATAAATTAATGAAGGAAATAAGTGGCTCAATAGCATGTGAAAAGCAAAGACCTTGTCTACCAGTGAAGTTATCACCTGGATATGAAAAGTTCTTCATATTTTCTAAGTTAGATCATGTTTACATGGGTAATGAACACAGCATGGTTGGGAGGGCAGAATTCTAAGATTTCCAGTTCCTGGATGAACATACACACTTTGAGTCACTCGTTCCGACCAACCCAGTTGCTAGTGCCAAGTCACTCTGTTGATGCAAGTAAGGTTCGAAATCAACTGACCTTAAAATAGGACGAGTATGGACCGGAGATTTAGCTCAGTGGTTCTGGCACCTGCCTAGCAAGCACAAGGACCTGGTTCAATCCCCGGTAGCCACATACAATAATACTGGGTGTGGTGATTCACACCCACCAGCAATCAGTACCACACACCACAATGCCAGGCATGGTAGCTCATGCCTTTAATTCCAGCACTCAGGAAGCAGAGGCAGGAGGATTGCTGTGAGTTCAAGGCTTATCTGGGCTACATAGTGAGAGATCCTGTCTCAAAAAAAAAAAAAATAGGGTGAGTATCTTCAGCAAGTCTACCCAAATCAGGTGAGCTCGTTAATCAAATTTTCTTCCACCAGAAAAAAAAAAATCAAAGCATGAGAGGTATTGGTTGGGAAGGAGATACTCCAGGCTGGCTTTCAATGTGGAAAGAGCTACACAGCATGGAATGTATGTGGCTCTAGAAGTGGAGAGCAATCTCCCAGTGCTTCTGTCAAACCATAAGGTTGCTAACCTTTGTGGTACAGCATTACAAATGGACACGTGGACAGGGAGTTCTGTGTTTAAACTTTGGAATTCAGGGAACATGTGTTTCCTAGATTTGATGTTATCATTACATGGCTGTGTCAGTCATGTTTCTATTGCTATGACAAAATGCCACAGGTAAACAACTTAAAGGAAGAAAAGTTTGTCTTGGCTCACTGTTTCAATGCTTATGGTCACTGGGCACCACTCCCCTGGGCCTATGGCAAAGCAGAATATCATGGCAGGAAGCACGTGTTGGAGTAAACTGCTCACTTCATATTGGCTGGTAAACAAAAGAGAAGAATGGTCAGGGTCTCCATACTCTTTTCAAAGGTCATCGCTAATGACCTGCTCTCCTTCCACTGAGTCCCACCTCATGAATATCCCACCATGTCCCAGGAGCACCACAGTCTGGCTCCCAAGTCTTCAACATATGACCACTAGGAAAAGATCAGGGTCCAAACTACAGGCCTCGGGATGTAGCTCAGTAGCAGACTTCTTGCCTAGTGTAAAAAAGAATTAAAAGAAAAAGAAATGTACTCTGACCACAATAATGATTTAAAACAATAGATTTTTCTAATGAATGATCTTACCCTGCAGAATCCCTTGACAAAACAACTCAAAACAGCTACAAAAAAGTAGTATACTCAGAGGTTAAAATATCCCCTGAAAGCAAAGTATAGCTAAAGTTTTCACTGTATTTGCTATCCTTCTGTTACATTTTGAAGAATCTCTCCCACCTGTCATAAATATAGGTTAGTTTTCACTATACTTCCAACAACAACAAGAAGTACAGTATTCAAAACCTCAGCTCTGAGTTCTGGCACATTTCTAAATGATGGTATTAGTATTTTACATGTATAATTTTCAGAGCTCGGAAATATTCGTCAATCCTTCCATTTATTCTGTAGTACTATTGCTTTATAGGTAATTCTACATTCATGTTCTGGCAGAAACTATTGCACTGAAAACAGAGAGAAAAGAAGAAAATCTATTCAATTTACCTTATAAAATACTCAATCTCTTTAAAACACGCGTACACAGAGACCCACATTAGAATGCCAGCAGTCTCATTCTTTTGATCGCTTCAGTGCTGATTTTATTCCAAAAAAGAGACACCATAGAAGAACTGCCCTGATAAAGCGCCCGCCGCCGTTGTTATCTACCGCAGGTGTGCGCTGCCATCTCTCGGCTGACTGAATATCGCGCTTTCAAACGGCTCAGACCTCCTGCCCTGCACCGCAAAAACTTCTTCACAAAGGAAATAAGGAAAGTTGTGAACAGTTGAGCAGCAAAAAGATTTGCTTGCATTTGATTATTTTATTGGAAATCTGTTTTATAAAACATTTATATATGTGTTTGTAGAAACTGGAAGCCTAAAAGGTCACATGTTCTTAATGGCTAACGCTGCGGTGGTCACGTCTTTCCCTAACGCGAGCTACAATGCTCGGACCAACGCAATTCTTCTGAATCCAGCTGGCGACATAAATGGTCAAGAAACAATTACTATTGCTCAGTAAAAGAAGGTTTATTTTTACCTTGTAAAAATTAAGTCGTCAATGGCTGAGGATTTACACTTGATCTTAGCCAAAAGGCCGAGAAGCGATTATGGCTGAGGATTTAGCTCAGTGGCACTGTACCTGCCTTGCAAGTGCCAAGTCCTGAGTTTGAACCCAAGTACCATGAAAGAAAGAAAGAAAGAAAGAGAGAAAGAGAAGAGAGAAAGAGAGAAAGAGAAAGAAAGAAAGAAAGAAAGAAAGAAAGAAAGAAAGAAAGAAAGAAAGAAAGAAAGAGAAAGAAAGAGGGAGAGAGGAAGGAAGGAAAGAAAGAAAATTTAAAAAGTTGAAACTGTTAGGAGATTTAAATATTGGTGTAAAATCAGATTACAGATAAACTATCCTTATATTGTGGAAGTTAATGCTAAAAAATTTATCTCATGGTTTCTGTATTTTCTTAGTATTTTACAAATTAATGACTTTTCTAAAATTGAAAAAGTGTTTGAGAAACACATGTACAGTATTACAGTCTGTTAACAGTCACTTAAGATAAAAAGCTTGAAAAATTAAATCTACAGAACATTAAAACAAAAGCATTTCCTCTCATTTAAAAAGGAATCCTATAATAATCTGCAGATAACCAAATGAAAATTCTTAAGAAATTCTGCTTGTTTTTCAAAGTCATAATGGGTGTGAATAAACTAAGCATCACAGTCCCAGTGGGGCTCACTGTACATGTAAGAACAAAGTTCTGCTCGGAATTAGCAGATAGCAGCAATGTCATGCAATTTTGCAAAAGAACATTTTGTCACTTTTTAAAACTTTAGATTTCTATTTTTAATGTGTTCCATTAAACCACTTGAGAAGGTAAAAAATCATTTAATTGCTTCTGATCCTGTGAAAATTCCTTGGGTATTTGAAATGATCTAACTTTAAAGTAACTGTCACATTGTTAAGTGTTGAGTATGTGCATAATTTGTAATTATTTGCTCTCTCGCCAAACAGATAGCCTAGGATAAGGTCACTGAAAAAGCAAGGAACGGTGGTTGGAAATACAAATCATTCTGAGTTTGGATTTAAGTAGTATAATCCAAATTGCTGGGTTTCTTAATCATCTAGGCAAAAAGTTCAAGCAAAATCCCAAATACATGGAAAAGTTAAAAATACGTGAACACAAAGAGAATGTTTTTCTTTACATTTTTCTTAATTTATCACAATTTTTAAAACATACTGTCATTAATTCCCTTCAAAATACTGTCCCTCCCTTTCGTCTTGACCAACGATCAAGAAAGTTGGTGCTACCGGCATAGAGCTGTAACCTGTCGCGCCACCTAGTGGACACTGTTGAAAAGACACGCGACTGCAGGATGTTTTCCCAAACCAGCACCCCTCTGCTGGATCTGGGGGAGCCCCTATCTGTGGGTATCCCAATGCACTGTGCAAAGATTTAACATGAAAACAATGCATAATGTTCACCAGTGATGTTTTATTTTGATAGCATGGAAATGAAATGACAACATTCTTACTGTATTAAAATATATTCATTTCATCTGTTTCTATGTGGCTACCAAAAATTTTAGTTACATCTGTGATTCACATTTCTACACGACAGCGCTGTGCTGGCCTCTGAGGATTAAGAGAAAGTATTACAAAATTTATCCGCTCACTTGTGAAAATGGGGGAGGGCATGCAATTTACTATTAACATGCTGTAGGTAGAATTTTTAAGCGTCTATCAAGGACCCAGGACCTGTGAGTGAGACTGAGGCTGTGAATACGATGAGATCCCATGGTGTTAGCTGCGACCATAGATCATCACGTCAACTCAACCGGATTAAGAAATGCCTGCTAGGCTGGTAGGGCACATGTCTGGGCGTGTCTGGTGTCTCCAGGCATGGTCGGTGTGTGTGCGGGGCTGCATTGTGGATGGCACCATCCAGCAGGCTCGTGCCTCGAGGGAAAGGGAAAGGAGAGGGAGGCAGCCGGGTCCGAAGCACGCCACTCTGCTCAGGCAGGGGCGTCTTTCACTGCTACCACGGCCTCTGGCCGTCAGCCCGCGTCTTGAGCCTTCAGCACAAACTCAGACAGGCACTCTGGGGAGCCTTCTGGCTTTCAGTCTCAATCTGGGGTTGCGTCCTATATCCTTCTTGTTCAGCCATGTCTGGTCCTTCTTGTTCCATAACTTCCGGTCCCTCGCTGTCCGCGGTTTCCGGCTTCCGGTCCCGAGTTGCTACGGCACCTGCGGCCCTGCAGTGTGCACTCAGAGGCTGTGGTCTCTCCTGCTTCTGAATGCCTCAGGAATCCATTTGCGTAAATATACACACAAGGTATGATCAAAGTATACAGCGATGTTTAAATTTTTAAAATTTATTATAGCATAAAAAAAACCACTTAATCATGAATTTCCCTCAAAATGCTCTACCCTGCTTGGGACTCACTTAGGCCACCCCTCTTGCCACTTTCTGAAGCAGCACCGGAAGCCATCTTCTGTGAGTGTCTTTGGGAATTGTGATCAAAATATTAAAAATGCTGGGCCAGAGATTTAGCTCAGTGATTCCGGTGCCTAGCAAGCCCAAGGTCCTGAGTTTGATCTCCCTGTAAGCACATACAACACCACCAGGTGTGGAGAATCACGCCCACCAGCAATCAGTACCACATACCAGTGTCAGGCGTGGTGGCTCACGCCTGTCATCCCAGCACTCGGGAGGCAGAGGCAGGAGGATTGCTGAGTTCGAGGCTTGCCTGGACTCCATAGTGAGCTTAGGGCCAGCCTGAACTACAAAGCGAGACCCTGTCTCAAAAAAATTTTTTTTTTATTTTTTTTTAAAAAGGAGAGGTAAAAAGAATATAGTCTCTAAGGAACATGGAAAACATGATTAAAACCATGCTCTTATTTTCTACACTGAAAGTCACGAATGTCCTTGAAGTGTTAGGTTATCTTCTCATTACTGGTGATATTTATTTTGATGATTATAGTGTAGAAAGGTTTTTTTAAGTGAACATTTTATGGCTCTTGTATTTATGAGTTATTACCTCTGTATGAGCTTAGCTTTTGTCTGAGCCTGTCTCAGCCAACTAGGCTCAGCCAACTTTATTGGCAGTTCCCGTCTATTTGCCAACAACTTAAGAACCACTTCTTTTAAACTAAAGTATACCCCCATCCTTAGATGCAATCCTGCCTTGAGTTCATAAAGGCAAATCAATAGAAGCGCTCAAATCCAAGGTTAACTCTTATCTTGGAACCAAACTCATTCCTATTGATTAAATTTTCTTTTTTGCTTTATTATGAAGAACAAAAGAATCTTGGAACTATTGTAGGAAGAGAAATATCATAAATACTCCAGCTCTACCCCTTTGTAATACAAATTAATTCCCATAATTTTTACTCTCAATTCCACTCCAACTGTAACAGCTCATCTGCTTGTACATAAGAATTTTTTTCCCAATTGATAGAAGCTTTTTCAAATATCAACAATTATTAGCATTTCACAAACATATTGAGACAACAGGAGCAGGAATAAATCAAATGTACTGCACATAAAGAGCCACAATAGACTTCTATGAAATCAGAGAAGAAAACAAACAGCCTTTTAAAGAAAACAAGTATGAATGCCTATCTCTAAGAATTAACTTGTTCTTAAGGAATTTTAATTTATACTACAAAAGTATCTGATATTTTTATTCTCCCTGTTCATTCCTTGTAGAAATTTCAATATTCTTCTTTTGTCTATGATGACCAAAACAAATACACAGGTAATTTTTAAAATAGAAAGTTTACAAAGCAAACCTGATTATGTCCCAGGAAAGAAAGAATTCTGACCCAACCACCATGTCACGTCTTGCCTGAGTTTCTAACCTGCTGACCTGCCCTACGGATTTTAGACATGCCAACCCCCGAGTCCAATAAGCCGCTGGCCGTGCTGGCGCCTGCTTGTGACCCCAGCACACCAGGGCTGAAGCAGGAGTAGTGCCTCTGCCTCCCTGGAAAGCCTCGCCAAGATGGTGGACACTGTTGGTCCTCCATGTCCAGGTTCACCTTTCACAGATTCACTCAGCCAGCAAAGGGCAGGTTAAATTACAAAAACAAGTAGTTCATATGCTGAACATACTCAGATTTTTTCTTGTCATTATTGTCTAAACAAGGATGTCCAGAGGTTATATGCAAATACTATAACACTTTATATATGGAGTGGAGCATCATGGAGTGTGGTAACCAAGGAAGGTCCTAAAGTTTTGAGAGTTAACTGTGCTGCATCTGCAGCTATGAATGTGTGTACAAAAAAATGTCAAATCCCTTTATTTCTTTTAAAGTAAGTTACTAACTCTAAACTCGCTCATGGGGCCAGCAGGAACTTCTACTTAGTTCCTCAGAGTTCGCAGGCCTCCTCCCACCTTTCTTCTACATTTTCTACCTTGATACCTTAGCTAAGGCCACGTGGCCATTGAAGAAAGACAGGCTTGCTCATTCAGCACCAAACCTGAGGGTGGGGATTCCTACCAGTGTGGGAGCCTCAACGTCCTAGCATCAGTCCTCTAAGACGACAAGGCTAATCCACCTACATGGATTCTGCCTGCCCGAGGCACTGCCAGGAAGCAGGACATGGACCCAAGCTGAAGGGAGGGCAGAAATCGAGGGCTGAGCCCAGGGAGCACTGAGTGGCATGTCCACCCTTTTAATTTAAATTTTATTTTGAGATAAGTTGTCTCTAAGCAGCCCAGGCTGACCTCTAGCTTGCAATCCTCCTGCATTAGCCTACCAGCAGTTAGGATTACAGGTGTGTGCTGTGGTGCCTACCTAGCAACCATTTTTCTTGAGATTCAAAAGCATCTAAGTCTCAGTCTTGGAGATGGAGTTCGCATCACTCAATTCCATCAAAGGACTCCAGCTCCCCATTATCCTGAATATTCTTCAGAAGCTTAGATTTCCCCCAAAAGCAACACCAAAGGCAAGCTAGTTACAAGTACCATTGACTTTCCTAACAGTTCCTCCAGAGATAAGAAAGAAAGGCTAAATTTTCTGCTCATATTAAAAGGGAGAGAAAAATATAATCAGAGTAACACTCAAACCAATGAATCAAAAGGCATCATATCCAATGATGTGGGCAGGAGTGGGAGAAAGAACTGAATTTTGTAGGATTTGCCTTCTTCTTGTTACCACTTCTCCCCTGATGTCTGACTTCAAACTTTCCAAGTGACATCAGCGAACACATACTTGGAAAGATACATCCAGTGGAAGCACGTAACTGTGACCTACCTGTGCCACACAAATAAGTAAATATAACCTCTAGAATATGGATAAAGCTAAATACTTATTACTCTGTTTATAATACAAAGTATTCATTGGGAGCTTGTATAATTTGGTTTTCAATAATGGCCATATTTAACAAGTGGCTCACAAAATCCCTGAAAGATTACGAATCCACTCTCGTGGATCAATGTTAACTCCAAGGTATGTGAAAATCAAATAGCTGGCATTAGCACACCCACTAATCCTACCACACAGGCTGGACTCTAATGGGAACCTTTCATGCTGGTTCCACGTTCATGTCTACAAAATTCATGTCGGAACTTAAAACTCAGAATGATAGCATTGAATATTGGGCCTTTCCAAGGTGACTAAGTCATGAGCACTCCCCCTTCATGGATGGAATCACTGCTGTTACAAAGCAGCTTCAGAGGTCAGCCTGGCCCATCCATCTCCTGCATGATGTGAGGACACGGTGTTTGCTCCCCTCCTCTTGCCATGTGAGGACACAGCCCAGGCGCTCTCTTGAAATCCAGAGTGAGCTCTTGCCAGAGATGGAATGTGCTAGCTTGACCTTGCACTTCCCAGCCTTCAGAACTGTGAGAAATAAAACTGTTGTTTATAAATTACCCAGATGGGCATTCTGGTGTAGATGTGGGAGTGGGCTAAGACACTGTGTAATGAAACTGACTCGGACCCTGCAAACAAGGTCAACTACCTCCCTCTGTGTGTTGGGTACTTCTGTTGTTTCATCTCATTGCTTACCCCTCTGAGACAGGCAGAAGTCTGGCCTGCTGAACTGAAGACACCCAAGGTCCCTATCTGATTGAGCCTTCTTAGCCTCATCTACAGCAGCCACTCTCATGCTTGATTCTCATCAAGCATGATCACTTTGTACTTCAGAAAGTACTGGGAAGCCGAGGAGCTTTTATCTATGATGTTTATGCTCTCAGTGTTTACTACAATATAAATTTATACTGTTGCTTTTGATATTTATTTGTCCATTTCATAGTAATGATAAACTATTACACATTAACATGAAGAGTAAATTTTGTGGAAAGTATTTCTAGAACAAAAATATCAGTGAGAGGAGTGGCATTGCTCTGTATGTTTCAAATCTCTTTCATGTCTATCTTAACAAATAAATTGCATGATAATCATATCTGTTTCTGCATTCAAAATGTTGTTTTTAGCCCAGAATGGCAGTACATTCTGGTAATCTCAGCTGAGGGAGGATGAGGCAGGAGGATCACTTGACTCAAGAGTTCTTGGCAACCCTGGGCAACGTGAGACTTAAAAAAAAATAGTTCTTTTATAATGTTATTTTCATTGAATATACTCACACAGATATATTGCTAGAAAATACTAGAAATGTATAAAGCCTTATCAGATAGTTGCAAAAGGTATTATTTAACAATAAATCAAATTCAAAAACATAGTTTTTTTAAAGATTAGTTGTAAAGATGAGTCTAAAACCATATCAATATATTTTCATATGTTACATTAAAATCCATTGACTCACTTTGCACTTTGTACAGGTCTTTGACTTCACATGATTTAACAACTTAATGCATCTCTTTTTTAAAAATGTCAGCTCAATGAGTCATGCAGATCTTCCAAATGCTTATTATAAAATAATTTAAAAATCACTTTTCATTAATTCCACCACTCATGTCTATAGAAAAGTTTCTATTCTTTGTGGAGCTGTGAAGCTCATGGCAACAAATACAAAGTTACCAAAATTCTATATTTTGATTGAAAGGTTGCATTTTATCATTGGCAGTGAATAATGTCAGTAGTTTTCCATGAAGTGATAATCCCTCTTAGCTCTTTCAAGAAAATGTTTGCCAAATACCCAACTCTGAAAAACCACAGTTCATGTGTCATAGTTGCAAGTTGAGAATTCTGTTCCATAAGAAAATCGACTAATTCAGCTCCCAAGTCAATTACACAGATGCTTTTCCTTAAGAAAACCAATGTTTTTGAGTATGAAACAAAAGAGCTTTCTAAATACTTTCCACTTTGTCTTACAGAAGGCTAAAGAGACTACTTATCTTTGGGGAAACAGGACAGAAGTAGATGAAACAAATATCTCCAATCCAAGATTGAATCCTCCAATAGGAAAAAAGTGAATCAAGAAGAATCAGTAGAAAAGAATAAAAGTAATGCTAAGTTTTACTGAATTTTCGCTATGTACTACGCACTTTTTTTAGATTTGTAATATGCTTTTCTAGTTTTAAAAATGAGACAAATTAACAAGAACAGAGACTAACAAAAATGTTAATAAGTAGATGTCATAAAATTTGTCTGTGGTGCCTTTGGTAGTGTCTCTCCTATCTCTGCAATTACCATATTTTCACTGCAGTATCTGGAATCCTGTGCTACACAGAATGTCAGGGGATTATACTAAAACTCTATCATTTTTAATCTTGGTTAATGTCTAAGAACAAAAACACATCCTTTTTTTAATAGACGCGAATGTGAGGCAGTCCACGTATCAGCTTGTGAACTTCTTCATATTCAATGAATCATTGCAGATTGCAGGGCAGGCACTTTCTGAGATGACCTTCAGTAGACCAGGATCCCTGGCCCTGCACCCAGGCCCTTGTGCACTCCTCTCCTCTGCGGTGTGGACTGGATTCAGTGGCTTGCTTTTAACAAACTGACGGTGACCAAAATGGCAGGCTGTGCGTTCCAAGATTAGGCTACGCAAAGGTGTCCAACTTGCTTGCCTTCCCTTTCCTGCTCACTTGTTCAGACAGAACCCAGCTGCCGTACGGTACCTCTCCCATGGAGAGGCCTGCTTCAGTGTCAGCTCAGGCAGGGTCTGCACTGCAAGCCTGAGACACCTGAGCACACAGGCAGGAGCCCACGAGGCCCTCCGTCCTGTCAACGGTCTCTCGGGTGAGTATGAGAGCAGATCTTCCCCGACGGAGCCTTCAGGTAAGGTCACAGCCCTGGAACCCCTTGAAGGCAGCCACACATCCAAGTTAGCCAACCCCAGATTTCCGAGTGGAAGAACATGTGAGGTGATAGATGCTTATTGTTTTAAGCTCCCACCATGTTTTGCAGTAATTCAGTATATTGCCAATTGCTCAATATTCATTTATTATCCAATGAGTACATATCAAATATCTTTGTGGCAGGCACTGTAACAAAAAAAGTAGCAAAGCTAATGAGAACATGGGCCACCTAAACCTTTAGGAAATCAGCATGACGAGGAAAATGAATAAGTCACAGAGAGTATATAATATGTAATGGAGAGGTGAGAATAATTCCACAGGACTATTAAAAAAGCTAACCATGGGCCGGCGATTTAGCCCAGTGGTTCTGGTGTCTGCCATGCAAGCCCTAGGTCCTGGGTAACCACTTACCACAATGCTGGGCATTGTGACTCACCACTCACCACCCACCTCATGCCTGTCATCCCAGCACTCGGCAGGCAGAGGCAGAAGGACTGCTGTGAGCTCGAGGCTTGCCTGGGCTACATAGTGAGCTCAGGGCCAACCTGAACTACAAAGTAAGACCCTGTCTCAATTTTTTTTTAAAAAAAAAAAGAAGCCACCAGAGTGTGATAGAGTTTCAGGGAGTAATTGCCACTTGAGCTACATCATAACTTGTGAGCACATTAAGAATCTGGCAAGTGGAGCTGCAACTTCCAGAAACTGCACAAAGTCCACACACAATCACACGGCCACTGTGTGTGTCGTCAGTAGATGCAGAAGCCACAAGACAACATAAGGTCTCTTCAGAAAAATTTTTTTAAAAAGCATATGAAGGCACCAAAGCCCGAATTTTCATGTAGATAAAATAAGGAAAGACAGTGTATAACAGATGTGATTAAAAAAAACTTGTGGGTCATGAAGTATCTATCAGAAATAACTCTGGAGAAGGGACCCAATTCCTGTACTGGGAAGAGCGTGTGCAGGAGATAGCAGGTCAGCAAGGGTTTCAGTCATGTGACAAAGACACATGGCCATACAGCTAAGAAGAGAAAGTACTCCCTGATGTCTCTGATCAACTGATTACGACTTTCTACATAGTAAAAGTGATTACTTTTTTCAATATTTAGTATCTGCAATAAGAATAATTGGCTACTCAGTAAACAAGGGGTATGTGAAAATAGGATTTTTTAAAATAAACTTTATAAACAACTTTCCAAAATTTCTAAATTTATTTGAAACTACACAGTGAAATGTGAAGTTATAATTTAATCAGAGTTTAAAAAAAAACAATTTCACTTAGGTAAATAAAAGCACAGTACCAAAAAGAAACTCCATAAATATTGCTTGAAATGAAAGCCAAACACAAGGAAGATATAAGCTCTTGAATGACTTTTAAAGTTTAAAAAGGGTCTTGGATCTTCTAAATAATAAGTGATACTGAACAATAAATACAAACTTTAGTTTTCTTCTTTGAAAAATAAATATTATCAGAGCTGTACCTTTGCAACCAGATAAATCATAAGCTTATATTCAGTATGGCCAGTGGAAATGCCGGGCAACATTTAAGTGACTGCATAATTCTTTTAACTATTCAGGAAGGTCTGGCACAACATGGTCACTAAAACCATTATCTTCAGATTACAGTTTTAAATCTTACTTTCTACTTAAATAACAAGAGAAGTGTGTGTTGGGTTTCAGCTTTTGACATATGGAGTGAAACATGAATTTTACATTGCATTGGCACATATATGTTTAAAAATTTTGTCTTATTTTTCTAACCTAAAATTTATTCCATCTGGAAAGTCTGTTGCATTTGCCTAGGGAATTAACTTGATCAAAGTGCTGAAGTCAGGTCTGCAGCCTTTACATCACCACTGTTCACACGCTGGCTCCTCACAGTGTGTGTGCTAACTCGCTTCCCAGTAGGAGCCTGGAACCGCATGCTGAAAGATCCCATTGGCTGGTGTATTTTGGACTCCTGGTTGTGCCTGACATTTGACTTAATATATCACAGCTCTCCCTCCCATTTACTTGCAAATTTATTATAATTGATTAAAAAGAAAAACTTTCATGGAAGTGAAGCAGTAAACTGATTTATAAGCCATTAATCTTCTATAATAAACAAGGTCAGGAAGCTGTACCAATAGGCTCCTGCACGCCTGATACAGTGAAGCAGCCTGCATTACCTTCGCCCCCACTGCAGGCTTCCGTGCAGCAATGGAAAACAGTCTTCCTCTAACAGAAGCTGGCATATCTCTTAAAATAAGAAAACTCTTGCCGGGCGTAGTGGCTCACGCCTGTCGTCCCAGCACTCGGGAGGCAGAGACAGGAGGATTGCTGAGTTCGAGGCTTGCCTGGGCTACATAGTGAGCTCAGAGCCAGCCTGAACCACAAAGCGAGACCCTGTCTCAAAAAAAAAAAAGAAAAAGAAATGAATAAATAAAAACATAAAATAATTACAGATTATCAAGTTTCTAAAGAAATTATAAAGGTGATGAAAGCAAGACAAATTGGGCTGACAGACAGGAGCAGGCACGGGCCTTTGACCCATGACCTGAAACATGAATATGAGCAGGTATCATGGAGATGTGGTAGAAGGACAGGGGCCCAGGTATGGCAAGGGCAGAGAAGCCCCAAATACAACACCCTAGTCACAAGGACAGGATACCTCCAAACTGCAGTTTATCGTTAGATGGGCGCATCCAGATGTACAAGAAAAGAAGTACAGGCCAACACGGCTTAAAATATCCACTTGTGGGCTAGTGGGTTAGCTCAGTGGTTCTGGCGCCTGCCTCGCAAGCACAAGGTCCTGAGTTCAAACCCCAGTAACCACATACAGTGCTGGGCGTGGAGACTCACGCCCACCAGCCATCAATACCACATACCACAGTGCCAGGCATGGTGGCTCACACATGTAATCCCAGCATTTGGGAGGCAGAGGCAGGAGGACTGCTGAGTTCGAGGCTTGCCTGGGTTACATAGTGAGCTCAGGGCCAGCCTGAACTACAAAGTGAGACCCTGTCTCAAAAAAAAAAAAAATCCACTTGTTTCAGATCTCAGTGTCTGACATTGAATGCCTGGTGTGATCTACCCTAGTTCCGAATGAGTAGCCACATTTTTAAAGGCAACCCAAGAGGCGGAATTTCCAGATTTTGTCAATATCCTCGTACCTCAAAGTTCTTCTCCCTGAGAGTTCTTGATAGTTGTCTTTTTTAGCTTCCTCCCTGACTGCTCCTCACTTGTCTTTACACATTATTCCCTGATTCGCTCTTTCTTCTCTTCTTTCCTTGCTCTGTTTAGTCTCCCCCCAAGTAATCTACTCACACTGAGAACCATATGTTCCAAACTTTCTCTTCAGGTTCCAAGTCAACTAGCCTCATGCACATGGGCCCCCAAAATTCAAGACAGACAGGAGATACCACTCCCTGCCTCACCCACCTACTCCGAGCACCACCCAGCACTACCACTGTCACCTGCCTGCTGGACACAGCCCATTCTGATTTCTTCCCCAGCAGCTCCCTTGTCTAGTCACCAATCCCCTGATCTTATTTTCTTAATATTTACTGACATAAATTGGCTTAGAAATTAATGCATCAATGTTGAATTCTTGCCTTCCTCCCACTAGGACCCAAATTATGTAATAGTATCAAGTTCAATTAATTATGTGCTTATGTGTGTCAGGCACTCTAAGGAGATTCACATTCATTACATCATTTCATCCTCCCACTGTCCCTGTGAGCTGAGAACACTGTGAGTGCTTTTCTCTTATAAGGACACTGAAGCTTAGAGACAGACAGCAATTTGCCTACAGTCAGCCAGGGAACAAGACTTGGGTTGCCCTGTTCCCTTGCAGCAGCCTTGCCGCCTCGCAGGCTTCACCCAGAAGTGAAGGTCTGGAAAGTCTGCTTGGGAAGAAGAGGGGCTTCTGGGAGCTGCTGAACTGAACAGCCATTACGCAGCAGTCCATGTCCCCAGAGGCCGGTCTCTGTCCCAGGACAGCACGTGGGAGCTGTGGGACACCGACGTGGAATCTCAGCAGCAGCAGGATGCGCCACTCTGGCAGCAGCACCCACCAGAGGCTGCAGAAGCCCTGGCCCAGGCCCAGAGGCCCCAGGAAGCTGGGAGCCCTGTGGAGGTGGCGGACAGGCAAGGTCCTGCTGCCTTGTCCCCGCAGCCGCCACGGTTCTTCCGGGTACTCCTGGGACGGAAACTTCCACAAGGAGTTCCCTAACTTGATTTTCTTTACTTTTTTTAAATTGAATTCTGTATTGGGACATTATATAGACAGCTCACAATCACACTCAACATTGGGGAAACTGTACCAGTATATGACACGAGTCAACTCTCATTTTTACCCATATTCCTACCCACCTTACAATCCTACACATGTGCTTCCTTTTTCTTTATAAATCATATTTATTCTTTCCCCTCATTACCTAACTTGATTTTCTGGCAGGCAGCATCTACAGCCTTTGTCCCAAAGTATTCTTGCCTATTTAGGTCTCTCTCGTTCTTTGCTGGCTCTGATTCCTCCTGAAGACCACGGTGCTTCCCTTCTGGTTCCGAGGGCTGGAATTTGTCTCCATACAGCCCCAAGAACAGCAGGAGACGGGAGAGAACTGCGAGCCCGAAGCCACACACTGTGCCGCCTGAAGAAGCGCAGAAATGTGGAAGTGAACCCCAGGAGTGCCCAAGAGCAAGGCAGCGGCTCTGCAGGTCCAGATGCTGAGACCCTCCTGCTCAGCTGGGTAAGGAGGTCCGGGGAGTGAGCTTTCCCCGGGGCCAGGCTCCCAGCTCCACCACAAAGCAAACGGGAGGGGCTTCGTTCTGGGCTTCGGTCTCTTCTTTATGAAATGGAGACAAGCACTCTCCGTGGCCTCCTTGGAACAATGTTCTGAGCTCGAGAGACTAGAAAGCTCCTGCACTGCGATGACGTGGAAAAGACTGCCAGTGTCATTACTAGCACAAGAACCGTGAGGCACAAAAGCAAACGAGAAATGCAGAAGCACGCTCTTTGGGAATGGGAGGGGTCTGGGACTCAGTCACACACTTTGTACCCGACTCAGCCTCACGGTATGTGAAGGACCCGTGAGACCTTGAGGTGGGCCTGTCTAAGAAGGGCCCTCCTGTTCGAGGAGCATGTTTTCGGCATCACCGTCAGTGCCTACACCGTGGCCAGCATGGCACTGGACATGGAAGGGGAACACGAAGAAGACAGGGTCTCTGCTGTCAACGATGGCCGGAGGGTCGGAACCAGAGACAAAGCCTGCGTAGTACTCTTTGTTCAGAACTACTAACAGCAGGCTAGTTAGTGCAGGCGAGAGAGGAGTGAGGATGGAGGCGCCAGCACCAAGGTGAAAGGATAGATTTAATAAAGGATGAGGTCCTCGGTATTTTGAATTTTGTGATTTGGAGACTCCCTGGGTAGGGAAGCCAGGGGTGAGGACTCATTAGAACTTGAGTCTAAGCAAAATATATCTGTCAAAAATCCAAGTCTTGTTCTCTGACCAGAATCAGAACCTGCTCTGGTTTCAAGGTTAGAGCAAGTGACCACCTTGAAGTGGCGCCGGACTGCTCCCTTCTCCTGTCCTTCCATCCACCACCACTGCCCCACCCACGCCTCGGGAATCCCTCTGCCTCTGCTTCCGGTGACAGGATGAGACCACCAGCTCTGTCCTCTGTGTTACATTCCGGGTCCTAGCCACGGTGCCCAGTGGGCTTCCTGTTTCCTTGTTGTCTGGTTTAACTGCTTTCTCCACAGCAGGCACATCTTTTAACAACGTAAGACATCATGTTATCCCTTTCAAAGGCTTCCCTTCTCTTTTGGAGCAAAATCCAGAATTCTCACCGTGGCTGACACAGTGTTACACACGTGGCTCCTTTTTCCTATCACCCTTCTTTCCCACTCTCCAGTGACCCACCGTGCTGCTCCCTGAATGCGGCCAGCGCTTTGTGGCCTCCAACAGGCCCTCCAGGTCCCTCCTGACAGAGGCATGACAGCTGGGCAGAAGAAGCCTTCAGTAAGTGTTGCACGTAGACGAGGATCAACTGGCAGAGACCGTGGCATCCTGTCTTTCTCCATTGCGTTCCCAGGCTCCACTGTGAGTTTATGCCCCTAACAGCAGACTTCTGAAAGACAATACCATGCACTGGGGCCTGGCAAACATTGACACTGTCAGGGGAACGAGACTGAAACGCGCCTGCGGTGTTCCCGGTGGAGCACGCATATAATCCTGGCTTCGAAGCCTGAAGCAGGAGGATCACCACGAGTTTGAGGCTACTCGGAACTATATGGCAAGATGCTGTCAGCAAAAGTAATACTTTAGCAAAAGTAGGATTTCTAATACGACTGTGAGAAATATCCCCACACCATTCTGAATGTGTATAAAAGACCTTTCGTGACAGGAAATCTTGTATCTATTACTGAATTATTTCCTATTTATTTTGGTGATGTGCTAGATGAATAATTCTAGGTAGCTATTTTTAAGACAAATTAAAGCTTAAAATGGAAAAATTTTCACATGATTTTCATGAATCGGGAATCATAAAGACACCAACATTCCATTTACTAGAAGACTATTAGTGAAACTTCCTAAACTCTTCTACATGAGAAACATGGCAATATGTTTATTAAGCAACTATTTTACTTAGAAAAATATGCAAGGTTTTATGGGACAATAAGACATACTCATCAAGACAATTTACAAGCTCATCAAGCAGGGAAAATTTTCTTATAGTGTTCAGATTTTGATCTCTAAGATAAATGGAAGAGATTGATGCTTCTAAGAAAAATTGATGCAATTTTATCTATGGATTATTCATCAGTGTAACATAAAAAGTATATTCATCAGTTAAAATAAAAATCTGCATATATGTTTATGGGATGACTTTAAAGAAGTATAAGAGAGCCGGGCATGGTGGCTCACGCCTGTAATCCCACCACTCGGGAGGCAGAGACAGGACGATTGCTGAGTTTGAGGCTTGCCTGGGCTACATAGTGAGCTCAGAGCTAGCCTGAAATACAAAGCGAGACCCTGGCTCAAAAAAAAAAAAGAAGTATAAGAGATATAATGACATCATCAAGTTCGCATTAGAGAACTTGCTTTTAGACTAATGCATTGTGAAGAAACTGGAAAAAAACAAATAACACTCACTTGTAATAGTCTAAGCTACAGATATGGCCCCAAAGTAAGGTAGCGAGGTATGAAGAGAATACCTTGAGAGACTCTGAAGAGGGCTAAGGATATAGCTTAGTGGCAGGTCCCTTGCCTGGCATCCATGAGATCCTGCATTCTGTTCATAGCACAACAAAATAATAATAATGTCACTGTCAGCACTTGGGAGGCCAAAGCCAGAAGAATCATGGGTTCATCAGTACAGACTAACAATGAGGCCATGTCAAAAAAAATACCCAGTACAAAAAAAAAAAAAAACTTAAAAAGAGGTAGAATCAGTAAGACTGGATTTGGATATTAAAAAGAGAATCCAATTGTTCACCAAGGTTTCTAATTACAGTACCCAGAGAGATGATGGATATTAGTTTTTGTCTGGTGTTTTATATATATAAGACTAAGATAAGGTGTACAGCATGCAAGAGTGGTGAGAGTGGTAAGTGCTGTGTAGAAGAGGGGAGTTAGAAAGCTGGCTTTGCATGGACAGCAAAGACTGAAATAAGACAAAAATCAGGAGTACAGAAAGTATAAAATCCCTTGTACTAAATTCACAGGGACGTGGGAAAGCATGAAAAGCTATTACTAGGGAAATGACATGATTGATGAGAGCCACAGAAAATGGTTTTAGCTTCAGTGAAGAAGAAAAAATATTTGGAAACTGTACATCTTCATTTCTTGACAAATGCCATAATAACTATTATCATAATGGCATCTAAAAATATTTCCAACAGAAACAGGTAAGTCACCCACTTAAGAAAATTGTCTGTCAGCATAGGTTGGAATGAAGGCTGTAGTACTGAAATTCAAACTGACAAGTTAAAAGAGATTTTATATGCCATGCTGAAATGCTGGCAAGTCTTTTATAAAAGTTTATTTTGGAGGGAAAAAATTTCTTAAAGGGCACTGCATGTAAGAAGCAGTTTGAAGCATCCAGTATTTAAATAAAAATACTCCCTAACATGTACCACTTCCATGAAATAGATCAATTATTTATATGCCCAGATAAATATAGCCAAGATGATGAGAATATATTTAGATAAACCCTTAGTCTTGCCTCTGCCCATCACAGTAGCAAACCCATGGCCGGACGGAGTCCTTCAGCAGATTCTTTATTAGTCTGTTAGGAGCTGTAAGTGGCCCAGTCTTCCCAGCTTAAATCTTAGAAGTTCTTGAATTTGTAGCCCCGGAGACTAGAAATCTAAGACCACAGCCTGGCTTCTTCTCTTCTCGGCTTCTACCTGGCCACCGTCTGGCATGTCTTCATTTGATGACTTCCTTTGTCCACACACATTCCTTCTGTATCTTCATGTGTCCAAATGTCCTTCTCTCCTCAGGACTTCAATCAGATTGGATTAGGGCCACTCTAAATGCCTCATTTAATGATACCTTTAAATGTCCTGTCTCTAAACATAGCCACATTCTAAAATAATGGTTGGGACGGCTTCAACACTTGAATTTTGGGGCTCCAATTCAGCCCATTAGCCAGTCTTTGACTGCAAAGAACTAAAGCTAACTCTAACGTTAGAAAAAAGGAAACTCTTCATTAAAGCTAAAAGAATTTGGCTAATCTGGATTAGGAAGCAAAAAAGCAAGGAAAAATAGTGGAAAATGACAGTAAGGTCTAGTTACGAATCCTGCCTCTGGCTTGCCACCAGCGGACTTGTAAGACATATATTCTTCCAGCATCCTGAGGAACTTGCAAACTCTGCCTCAGGTTTTGTTTCATTCTTTTAATCTTAAAAATTCTAGACCAGCAATGGCAAACCTTTCAGAGCTTTCAGTGATAACAGCCAGCTGCAGCGTGCGTGCCATAGATTCACCACCCCTGCTGGGTATAGGAGGCAGACTGTAATCTAATCTACCTACCTGTTCAATTCTGTTATGTCCCTAGCCTCTGGCTCTGTGGGATAAGAAAGAGAGAGAAACTGCACCCCTATTTTTAGCATGGAATCTTTAACATAATGGGTAATTCCTCCCATACACAAACACAGAGGAAGGAAATTCAGGTGCTAGGTAGCAAAACTTAATACTGTGATTTCTATTCCAGCACCAAATGACTTATATTTTTAAAAAGATTTTAATAAAGTTATCAGAATAGCTACCTAAGCTAGTAAATTCAAACAGCCTTTTCTACTAAATTAAACAAGTCAGATTTGGTGCTATTTTTCTTCTCATTCTCATACATTAGACATTTACCTCGGGTTTGAAACTGTTCCCACTACTGCCTGATGTATTCATCCAGACACTTGTGTTCACAGCTCCTTTCTTGGGACCTGAATTTGCAACCACTGAACTCTGCCCTCGGTTTTGCTTTATGGAAGGTTAGTTTCAATCATAAAGTCAATGAAACAGGAGTAAAAGAGAATTCTCAATCCTGTTCCATTTGCCACCGGAAACGAAAAAAGAGATTTACTTTATTTCATAAAAGGTGAATTCAGTAAGAGGGGCTTCAGTCTTTAGGGTATGAAATCAGGTATGTATGAAGGAAGAGGACTATCAAAGCTGGCAGATGTTTTCTGCTTGAGACAAGGAAGAACATTTTCTATCTGGATTACAACTTCAGGGAAAAAAACAAAAGCAAAGGTCAGAGGGAAGGAGAAGGGAGTCAAGAACTATCACACTGGAAACAGTACTGTAACATGAAGTCCTAGGTTCTTCATAACATCCCCATATTTTCTATTTTAATATGTCCCCATATTTTCTGGTTTTATGATAATGACTGCTAATAAAATTCTTCCCAAAAAAGCCTGAAGTACATCTTGGAAGGCAATCAGAGGAAAGCAACTATATTCCACCCCCACGGGGGGGTCTTAAAAGATTTTCCAAGAAACAAACATTATAGTGGCACACACTGTAGTTTGGATTTGAAATGTCCCCGACCCACCCCCAGGGGGCGCAGCAGAAAAGGGTGCTGAGCCGCATCTGCATTGACAGCTGCTACACCCTGCCCCGCCAGCCCTGAGCTCAGTCAGCCTCCGGCTCGGGAGAACCGACCCCTCCGTGAACTGTGCATGTGCTCACGCCTTTGAATCTTTCTGAAAGCGAAACCACCACCCTGACCCGCATTCCACGGGAAAACTGCCTTCCCTGAGCGTGGTTCCTGGCGTCAAAAGTTTGGGGAAGGGACTGATTACTGGCCACGGCACGAACCCAAGTGGTGAAACCTACACTCGGTAGTGTCTGGTGGAAGTTAGGTCACCGGGGTGGCCTTCAAAGGGGTACTGGAGCCCCAGACACTCCCCGTCTGTTTTGGTGCTGCTGCATACCCCCTCCACGGTGTAATGCCGCTCCGCGACCAACGCAACAAGGCCGCACGCACAACGAGGGACCGAAACCCCTGAAGCTCTGAGACACAATAAACCTTTTCTCCTGATAAGTGTTTACCTTGGTTGTTTCTCACAGGAATGTAAAGTTAATACACCGAGCAGTGAGGAGAGCGGACTACATTCCTCCGTTCTAACAAGAAGGCCAACTATAAATCACTCACCCACAAAAAAAAAAGGGGGGGGGGAGGAAAAGAGCCCACCAGTCTGGGACAGAAGGCCAGGCGAAGTTTATACCCAAACTAAGTTTGTGCTTAACTCACACAGACATACAAATACTACTAAATCCGTGGGAGTCCTTGACATTATCATATGTAGACAGTTACAAATAACTCCATTAATTAAGGGAGCACATAGATTCCTCCCTATGTGAGTTTATTTAAGACTAAGATCATTCTTAGCCACATCCGGCGTCTTAAGCAAACATGTAACAGAAATAATAACCAAGCACCGTACATTTGAAAAGACAGTATTTTTTGTTTGTGCAAATATTAAGACCCTATTCATTATGTACCTTGTCGGGCCTGAGGTGCTTTTGTAACGCTAGGTGAGAGCTTCAAAGTCAGATCGCCAAGTTAGGATCGCTGTCTCGGACCATGGCACTGCTTTACAGAGCTTCCCTTCTTTGGGGGATTCATCTGTAGAGCGAGAACAGTAATGATAATGACCTTAGTACAGTTAGGACCATAAATTAAATAACGTGTGTAACATGTGAAGTACTTCCTACATTTACCAAGGGCTTAAACTAGGCTCAAATTAAGTCTGGCTATTATAAAGGAGTTTTAGGAAGCAAACTGGCTCTTTTACAGTCTGAAAATAATGCAATACTTCACAGGAGTTCACGTGCCTCGTTCACTGGGACACCAGCCCTGGCGTTCTTCAAATAAAGCATTTTCCCTCTCTTCCCGACCCTTCGCAGAAAGGCCGCACTAGCGACGCCATCCAAACGCTCGGCGACCTCTCTGGATGAAGACGGCACGGAAGACACCGCACTGACGGGCACAATGGACAAGTCGCCCATCCTCAGCATCAGGGCGCGGAGAGACACAGCCGCGCAAGAACCCGGCCCGCTCGCCCCGACTCATCCTTAGGCGGGCCGCGACCAGGAGCCGGCCCAGTGGGCGGGCGACATCATGTATGACGTCGGGTCTTTTTCCCACGTCCGGCCCTGCCCCCTCCTGGCCGGGCGCGGCCAGAGCGCATGCTCAACTCCGCTTCCAGCCGCCGCTCCTGCTACCCACAATGCACTGCGAGCCCCCCCCCCCGACCTGTCGCAAACGTCGCGAATCGGCAGCGAATGAGAGACTTGCTTTCCGTGCGCTGCGGCGGCGACGGCGGTCCCGTCTACCTCCCCTGCTGAGGTGCCAAATTCCCTCGCTGCATCCATCTGTCCTTAAGTCTGGCCGGTGCCACTGCTCTCCGCAATGCCCCCCAAGAAACAGGCTCAGGCCGGGGGCAGCAAAAAGGCGGAGCAGAAAAAGAAGGAGAAAATTATTGAGGTGAGAACCCGCCCCAGCCCCCACGCCCGCCGCGAGCCCTTCCCCGCGGCGCCTGCGGCCGCGGTTCGCATCCGGGCCCACGTGTGCCCCACTTGGGCTCTGTGTGCCCTGCTGCCCCTCAGCAGCCCCTGGCGACGCCCGCGGCCTCTCATCGCCGTAGTGACGCCGCTGCTGGCGTCCCCGGCCTCCCCGCCGGCCTTTGCCCCCCTCTGCCAAGTGACCCCCGGTTTTTTGTCCTTCGCCAGCCCTCGAAGCCGGAGACATCGCTAGGCTTGTGTCGGAGGACGATATGTTCAGCTAGTCCGATCAGTCTCCGAAAGCCGACTCAAGACGGGGCTGTTTTCTTATTTTTTTTTTTAAACCTATTACCCAGGAAGAAGAGTGTTAATTTTTCTGCGTCAATATATTGCTACTGCGTGGCTTTTTTGACCCGTCAGTGAACTTTCCCATAAAAAGCGTTGGTTTCTTCCACATTGCAATCCACCATCTTGTACTCAAACGTTGGGTGCCTATAAGTCTGCGTTAGATGAAATAACGCTTTAAAGGAAGTTAAGTTGTGTTGTGTTGGGAGCTGTGCTAAGTACCATTTCCCGATGTGTGTGTGTGGGTGTGTGTAGCCCATTGAGCCAGTAACCCTTTAATGGCTAAGAAACAGTATTAACATTAAGTGTACTACAGCTGTTTTCTACCGTTCTATCAGTGTTTAAGATCGTGAACGATTTGACATTCCATAACCATACCCTATGTCCCTAGTGAGATATTTCTTCTGGGTTTCTGCTGTTGATCTTTCTCATCATTAAAAATACATCAGGAGATTTTCACGTAATTGGAAAAGGCTATGACCATTTTGCTGCCAAAGATGTCTGAATTTTTGATAACCATTTGTGGGATACTTTCCAATAAAACAGCCAAAATGAGTGATGTTTTAAATGCTTATTACTGATTATTTAATATTTGATTATTACAGCTATGCAAAATGGCAGTGAAAGTCTTCAGGGTTCCATTGTACAAATCTAGTCATTCTTGGGCATGTGTCATACATATATTTTTAAGTCTGCTGATTCGATTTAAGTGCTTGTGAAACATTTCAGTAACCTTGGCCACACTTCAGGTCTGAAATAAATTCTGTATTCTTATTGTTGATTTGTACTGCTTATAACTCAGGGAGTGCCACAGCCAGACACCTGTGAACAAAATGATGTCACCTTCGCATCTGTGCTAGTACATTTCTGAACAATCTGCATTCCTGGACAAATGAGGATCTCTGGGGATGATAACCTGGTGGCATTCTCTGCTGTGTAAACCAAGGACATGTGGAAGTGTCTTACAGAGTAGGCTGTGGTACAGAGCAAAAGTTCCCATATGAAAGTAAATGTTAGGTGACAGTTCAAAGTATGTACTACACATCATAGAGCTTTAGTTTTAATTGTTCAGGCTTAATTTTTTTTCAGGCATATATAGAGTGAAGTTAGAATGTCCTGCCAACTCTAAAAATGTTACCATAAATATGGCTCCATTCATCTTGTAACAAGATTTTTCGGTTTGGATTGGTGTTGGATTTTTTTTTTTTTTTTTTGCTTTTTGGAGACAGGGTCTCACTTTGTACTTCAGGCTGGCCCTGAGCTCACTATGGCGCCCAGGCAAGCTGCCGCGAACTCAGCAATCCTCCTGTCTCTACCTCACGAGTGCTGGGATTACAGGCGTGAGCCACCAAGTCCGGCATTGTGGTATGCGGTGTTGATTGTTGGTGGGCGTGACTCTCCACGCCCAGCATTATATGTGGTTACCTGGGATCGAACTCAGGTGCTTGCGCTTGCGAGGCCAGCGCCGGAACCACTGAACTAAGCCTCCGGCCCATGGTATTGGATTTTTTCACGGCAGGGTGAACCCAGGGCCTCCAGCATTCTGAGTGCACTCTACCACTGAGATACCGCCATCCCCTGGCAAATAAGGTTATTTTTAAGTAATAAGAAAAAACAGGGCTGGAGGGTTAGCTCAGTGGTTGGGGTGCCTGCCTCGCAAGTGCAAGGTCCTGAGTTCGATCCCCAGTAACCACATATAATGCTGGGCGTGGAGACTCACGCCCACCAACGATCAACACCGCATACCACAATGCCGGACGTGGTGGCTCACGCCTGTAATCCCAGCACTCGGGAGGCAGAGACAGGAGGATTGCTGAGTTTGCGGCATCTTGCCTGGGCACCATAGTGAGCTCAGGGCCAGCCTGAACCACAAAGCGAGACCCTGTCTCAAAAAAAAAAAAATTTTTTTTTTCATTATGACAGTATTCCCAAAGAAGAACAAGAGAGAGGGCAGCTGCTTTCTTTTACTGACAAAATGTGAGGAGCTGTGGAATTAACTTGGTCTGGTTTTGTTCTTTCCTAAAACTCAAGCTTGTCTCCATGACAATTGCAGCAGATGTGGAAAGGTGGAGTACAGTTAGCTCACAGTCAAGCTTCATCTAAGATCCAGTGGCACCTTTTTACTTTTTGTATAAATTTGCAAAATTCTAACTGGAAAGGATTTTTACCAAAGCATGCAAGTTAAAGTAAAATGTTGATAATGAACATACATGACCTGGAATTCTAAATGAGTCAGCATGAATAGTTAACATGTGGTTTTCATCAGGATTGTGTGCTAACATGGAGGTAGTGGGGATCAAACCCAGAGCCTTGGCATCCTGAGCACGCACTATACTCTCCCCCTGCTCTTTTTCTTTTGAAAGAACTTTCAAAGAAACTGCTCTAGCAACCTGTCATCTTCACCTTTATTACTGCCACTGCCAGTGTTACAGATGCTGGCTGTGGAAAAACAACAGTATGCCACTTTGTTTTCCTTGTTACTGAGCATCACACTCAAGGGCTTCACACAAAGCCACATTCCCAACCTTTTTTTTTTTTTTTTTTTTTTTTCGCTTTTTGAGACAGGGTCTCGCGTTGTAGTTCAGGCTGGCCCTGAGCTCACTATGGTGCCCAGGCAAGCCACCGCGAACTCAGCAATCCTCCTGTCTCTGCCTCCCGAGTGCTGGGATTACAGGCGTGAGCCACCACGTCCGGCATTGTGGTATGTGGTGTTGATTGTTGGTGGGTGTGTCTCCACACCCAGCATTATATGTGGTTACCGGGGATCGAACTCAGGTCCTTGCGCTTGCGAGGTAGGCGCCGGAACCACTGAGCTAACCCTCCGGCCCTCCCCAACCATTTTTTATTTTTTATTGTGAGACAAGGTCTCCATAAATCGCTAAGTTGTCCAGGCTGGCAACTGTCATCCTCCCACTCCAGCCTCCATGAGTGCTGGAGTACAGGGGAGTGCCACCCCCACAGAGCTAACATGCAGTTTTTGAAAACTGTTAAGTACAGGAAATAAAGAGATGCCTAAGCAGTAGCATTACATATTTATTTAAATTGGTGCTACTGGGGTTAGAACCTAAGGCTTTCAACATACTAGTCAAGTGTTCTACTACTGACGTACATCCCCAGTTTAAGAGGCAGCAATAATTTAATGAAGGGAGCACAGGCTTTGGAGTCCCATAGCTTGGGTTGAGTCTCTTCAGATCCTAACTCTGTAGCGGTGGTAGCAAACCTGTGCCACACATGTTTTTCTCTTTAGACAAAAGTTCCTAAGGTATGAGTTGTTTTTTTCTAAACAAAACTCTCAGTATGCAGGTTTAATTGCAATATTGGTACTTTACAATAAATAAGTGGGTTTTGAATTGTAGTCTGGACACTCATCTCTAAAAGGTTCGCCATCACCACTCTATAGTTTTGGACAAATTACATGATCTATCTAAAGTACTGTGCTGATCTGCAAAGTGCCTCTGGTTTCTATGTCATTACAAAACTGAGTAAAATAAGCTAATATAGTGCCTGCCAGGTGGCATTTGTTTATGTGCGTATATATTTTATAGATGGTAGCTACTGTTAATATTACAAATACAAAACTAATTAGAGGGAATAATTACAGACTGGCCTGTCTGTGCTTAATACTTCTTCCTCACTGAAAATAATTTATTAGCCTGCATTTTTTTCTTTTTCTCTTTTATACTCTCCAGAATTTATTTGCATGAATAGTTTCCTTCTGAATAAATACATCAAAAAGGTTATAATTGTCTTAGCTATTCGCACATTGGCTCTAAGAGGTATGTATTACCATTTATTGTAGCTAACATTTAATAAGTTGAAGTCACTTTGAACAGGAGAATGTTTGGTTTTAGAAAATAATCAGTAATCTTTGGTTTAGAGCCAAGTGAATAAAGCACATCCAGTGAAGGACTTGAAGCAGCAAAGAAACAGTACAGGGATAGGAATCCATAGAGGCAGGAAGTAGTGTAGAAAGGATGAAGAAAAGGGAACTGATTACTAATGAAGAACTTCAGCTGAAGTTGTTGTTGATTACAGCGGACGCTCAAGTTATGACCAGCCTGACATACAAACAACTTGAGTTAACTAGGTTAATGGACGATTCATCTGTTCCTTGTTATCTGTAGCATGTATTCAGGTAAATATCCAGATCTCAGTTGTATTGATTTACAACCAAGTTGAGTTAACCAGCCCTTGGAACCAATCAAACTACATAATGGACCCTTGACTCACAAACTCAATTTGTTTTAAGGTCTGGTTGTAACTCAGGTTGGTCAGTGAAGGCCCAGGCTCCTCTACACAGCCTTCAGCGTCTCTCTCTCTCTGTACACAGGCAGATCCCGTTGTCCTTAAAGAGACACAGGCCCAGGGTTTCTCAACCCCACACAGGAAAGGATGTTGTGATGTTCCTCCCAGAACTCTTTTAAGGGTTAAATCTATATCTGAGACCATCTAGAAACACAAGCAGCCGGCATGTTTGTAAGTTAAATTCTGGTCATAATCCAAGTTGTTTGTATGTCAGGCTAGTCATAACTCAAGGGTCCACTGTGCTTGAGGCTGGACTAGTCAGTTGCAGAATGTGTATTGTATACATAGACAGCAAGTGCATTCAGTGGTGCATTCGGAGGAGACAAATGAGGTAAAGCATTGCTACCCTCTGCCTGCTGAGTTCTGTGCAGAAGCTAGTCTTGAAATGTTAGTCCCCATTGCCAAGCCCTTCCCCTGCTTCCTTTTTTTTCCTCAGCATCCTTAAGGAACATAAGGGATGTGGCCTGTAGAAGGAGGGATCTTTAAGTGTGAATGACAAAGAAAGGACCAGAGTTTTAAGTCAAGTCTGGCATTCACTGTTTTAGGCTGGAAGAACCTCAGGGAGCTATTCTTTTTGTATGGCAGGTTTTCTAATGTCCTTTGTATTGTGATTCTCAGATCTTCTGCTGAAACAGGAAAACACACACTGTTTTCTCCATGCAGCCTAACTCCTGGAACCTTGTTAATCCCATGAGGACCACTGTTTCCCTAATTTTGTTTTAACTGTGGTTTGCAACCTGTTACCTCCTTTTCCTGCCTCTCATATTACCCAGCTCCCAAATCCAGGTAGGGAAAAGTCTGTCTTGAGCTCAGGGAAAAAGGAAAAGGCTTTTCTTTTTTTTTTTTTTTTTTTTTTTGAGACAGGGTCTCGCTTTGTAGTTCAGGCTAGCTCTGAGCTCACTATGTAGCCCAGGCAAGCCTCAAACTCAGCAATCCTCCTGTCTCTGCCTCCCAAGTGCTGGGATTACAGGTGTGAGCCACCACGCCCGGCGGAAAAGGCTTTTTTGAAGTAGCCCAAATTGTAAACTGTCCTATTTTCAAGAGGTAATACTGGTTTCCCAGATCCTCTAATATGTGGAAAGACTTTGAATACCAAACTGCCCAATAGCATAACCAGGTTTCTTTGGAAAGTATGTAGTTCTTTATGGTGGAAAAAAGACAGTCTTCGCCTAGAGTCACATACACGTTGGTCAATATCATATATCATTTACAGTTTACACCTATTGGGCTAGTCAGAATTCTTGCTTTAAGGAAGGGAGAGGAAAAAACAGCTTTGCATAATTGATAAATTACATAGTTCCTTTAATAATAGCAGTCAAATAAGTATTACCCTTTTTCAGTTGAAAAACAGAGAGGTTAAATAACTTGCCCGAGATAACTAAACTGGCAAACAACAGAGCTGGGTTTGAAATCCAGGAAATCTGGCCCCTGAGGCCTTGTTGTCAGCCACTGTGCTATGTTGCCTCTTTGTTGTGATTCTTTAACGTAAGCAGGTAAGAGTGAAATCCACTTTTCCAACAGGAAAACTATGGCAAAGGGTCCAGCCCTGTTTGGAACAGACACGCCCACCTTATGGCCCACAGGATGGATGCACCTGGCCTGCCTGGGCCTCACTGAATGAAGAGAAAGTGTCTTGGACCACATGTAAAACACAAATATAGTTAATGTAGTAAGGAACAAAACTTCAGTTTTTGGTTTTGGTTTTTTTAGGTATAACAGCCATGCCCAGTCTACCAGTTGTGGGTTCATTATGCTTATGATTTCAGACTCCTAAATCTTGGCACTGTACAACCTATCCCTTATTAGCAATGTTACTTCAAAAGAATTGTACCTTCCTGAGTTTCTAGACTTTATATCATAGGACTGTTAGGGTGATTCAATATATTATATGTTTTGTAAATGCTAGATAAATATGTCCCCTTTCTGAACTCTAATTAGAGAGTTTCAAAATGCAGTGTATTTGTTATCTCTTTAGACTATAATTATGTACTAATGTGTAGTAAAACCTGAAGACTTTTCTTTTGCAAGCTGAAGTTTATATAGACCTCTACCAGAAACTGTCACTATGAATACCTCTTCCTGAGCTTTCATGTGTTACTCTCTACCTTATTCTTTGGTATTATTTACTCATAGTTGACTTCTTCTGTGTTAATACATATGGGGCATAGGGTGAACCCCAGTTATATTCTTACCTGACATACATGGTGTTGCACTTTGATCCTGGTTGTGTTTCATGTATATTCTTTTCCTGCTGATGACAACTCATTTTATGTAGTAAGAAAGTACAGTCATTCACAATTGCTATTGAACAGTCATCTTTCTGCGTGTATCACATTGCCTTTACCCATCTTACCTTTGGATTGAAGCCTTATACAGTGTGTATAAAAACAAGGAATACCATGCACAAAAGGCTTGTGAGAATTTCAGTTTGTGGGTACTACATTTTTTCATATACATAATTTCAGAAATCATGAAAAATTTTGTAATCCTGCTTGGGGATATTAAAACAGTTACTTAAGGAAAACAAAGTATTGGTGTATGGATGAATAATCTATGTCATGGCCTTTCAGACCCAAAACTCACTTGAACTTTGCAGTCTTAAAAACAGTGAAAGATCCGTTAGTTTTGGGATGCTATAAAGATTGTGTTGTGTTGACTCTTCGAATCCTAAAATCCTGAAAACTTGTTTGTTTTGGACTAAATGCCTCTCTGTATCAAAATAAAGACCTTTTTGCTTCTTCTCCCTCTCTGAAACCACCCATCAATAAGAGAATGAGAAAGAGAAATACACACATTTTGAGGGTAGGAAGCATCTATCATCCTGACCCTCAGCGTGTAAGGCTAATGGTGAGTGGATGAGCCAGGAACGGACTTGGGACAGGATGGTCAGTGTTGAGGGTCCACCCAGGAGTGTGGTGTTCAGATGAATTTGCTTTGCAGAGGTGCAGGAACAGTCAGCAGGAGACATTAGGAGCCACAAAGGGCTACTTGCAAACTGGACTGACTGTTACGAGTGCTACTCAAGTGAGGCAGCACTGCCTACAACAAACGGGCTGTGTACTACATTTCCTAGGGGAAAAACAGCAAATACATCAAGGGGCCTTTGTGCTTCTGGAACAGTAGGCACAGAGGAGATGGGAGGGGAAGTTAACATGTGGGCCTGAAAATGGATCTGTTCACTACACTCAGAGACACCTTCTCCACCTCATGTCTGTCCTGGTCTTGTAGCTAGGCTTTTCTTTCAGTCTTCCAGAGAAATAGAATAAAAGAGTCAGAATAAAAGGACTTCAGATACAGGAATCTGGTGGTTTCCTGTCAGACTTGCTCTCCATTTGTGTTAGTGAAGCTCACCATTACTTTGTTACAGCTACTGTAACAGGTTACAAAAACCAAGTCATGGTTTGGAAGACTCCAAGTCTTCAGTCTTGTCTCTTTCTGGTTTCTGGGGGCTTTGAGCCATCCTTGGTATTCCATAGCTTATAACTGTGTCTCTCTGGTCTCTCTGCTGTCTTCACATTGCTTTCTCTCTGACCACCTATGGAGATATCACTCATTTGATTAGTCTAGCTTACATTAGTCTAGTGTGATCTCATCCGATTATATCTGCCAAGACTTGATTTCAAATAAAGTCACATTTAAGGGCCTATGAATCTTGGAGGAACACCATCACTACAATCTCTGCGCACACACACAAACACTCACTCACAGTGGCTTCTCAGTATTTTGTACTGCATGTTAAATATGACTAGATAGGCAGGACCACCATTAGTACCTAGCACATGATGAGTATTGCATGATTGATAGCTGATAATATTTACTCCAGACCTAGATGAAATGTGTTTGGTTTATTTCCATTTTATTAACAGAATTGTATACATTTTAGTAAGTTAGTTTATCAAATATAATAGTTTTTGAGATCTTTATGCCTAAAAAACTAGTCCAAAACAATATATTTTCTTCCTCTAGTGTAATATTTATTCCCCATATTCCACAAACAACAAAAAATATCTTCATCACTCTTTAGCACATTCTAATGGTCATTAATTCTGAGTTAAAATAGACTTTGAAAGTGCTGCATACTATATCCACTATGCTGATGGCTCTTAAGCTATCTCACGCGTAAGAATTAGCAATCTGGATTTAGTAGTACAGCTCAGTGATAGAGTTCTTGCCTAGCATGTACAAGGCCCTACATTCAATCTCCAGCCTCACAAAGAGAAAAGTCTAAGAACCCAATTCCAAGCAGTATTGTCATAAACTTATTTAACTGTCACATTATTTAACTGTACATCCCATAGAACTGGTGCTCTGAAATATGCAATGAAAAAGTAGCACTGTGGTAATAGACTTGATAATACCTGTATTTATTAAACTCTAAAGAATCCTGGTGGTATTTTGAGATCATGCATTGACTTGGCTTGATGTTTCAGTGTTTTGCTATTTATTTAGTATCTTCCCATGGCATAAGGAAGGCTATTTTTCTTACCAGAAATTGATGAGTAATTTGTATGTATCACTGGAAAAATAGTAATATAAACCACTAACTTCTGTGCTCTTTCTCATTTAGGACAAAACTTTCGGTCTAAAGAATAAGAAAGGAGCAAAACAGCAAAAGTTTATCAAGGCCGTCACTCATCAAGTCAAATTTGGTCAACAAAATCCCCGTCAGGTAAATAATGTAAATTTGGTATTTTCTTCCTACGGGTGTAGTATTACACGGTCCCTGTCAAGGATAAAAGTGGTTAGTATTATAATTGCATTTCAAGGTAAATCCCTACTCTAAAAAGTTCTGCATTTTACCTTTCTCACCAGCATGTGTCTTGGATGTTACACTGCTCTCGTGCGTTCTGAAATGGCTGTGTTCTTTTCCACAGGCTGTTGCGGTGGCGGGGCGGGGGGGGTGCATCTTGTCCGATTTACTGCTCCTAAGTAATCACTTTGTTCTCAGCTTGGCGGTGCTAAAAATACTTCTGCAAGAAATATCTTTGTACATCTGTTCTTACTGTATTTGCACTTTTATTTCTGTGTTATAAATTATCTGCTAACAAACTTGCTAGCTTGAGATCCAGGGAAATGGATTTCTAATTGTAATAAGTTTGCCAGGTCACACTTTTCACAGGGGCTCTAGTACTTCGCATTTTTATTTGCAGTGCATGAGGATAAGCATGGAAGTTCTTGCTGATACTATCACATGTGTTAATCACAGCACAGAATCTTCGTGTTTCACTGTCCATCTTCCCACGATGCTTGTGTCTGAGTCCTGTGGCTTGCCTATTCATGTGCTTTTTCACTTACCTTTTTCCTGCTCTTTGAGGAGAGATAATCTTTTATTTGCACTCCAATTTGTGATAATTCAGTTCCTTTTTGTTATTGAACAGCTTCTAGTTTTTATACTGTCCAATATATCTTGCTTGCTTTCTTTTTTTCTTTTTTTTTTTCTTGTTTTGGAGTGGGCTTTGAACCAGGCCCCAGGACATGCTATAAGCAAGCACTCTGCCACGGAGCTCCATCCCACCTCTAAGTCTAGCTTGTTTTTACAGTCTATAGTTTGTCATTTAATGTATTTATATGTCCTTAAGTTTGTTTTCTGAATAGCCACTTAAATCAGTGTCATTTATCGCACTGGGTTGAGTCACTATTGACATAAGAGTAGTCTCAAATATACTAGGTTCTCTTTCTGATTCTTTTTCCTGTCTGTCTCAGGACTCAGATGACATCTTCAGTTGCCACCAGCCATGGATTAGAACTATTTTTTAAAAAGAAAAGTTACACTGGCTGGGTGTGGTGGCTCATGCCTGTAATCCCAGCACTCGGGAGGCAGAGGCAGGAGGATTGCTGAGTTCGAGGCTTGCCTGGGCTACATAGTGAGAGCAGGGCCAGCCTGAACTACAAAGCGAGACCCTGTCTCAAAGCAATAAAAAAAAAGAAAAGTTACACTGTTGCTGACATTAGCTAGACCTAGGGTAGTTGTCTTTACTGAGCATATACTATTTTCCTTCTTGTTATTACTAAAAGAATATAGTGTGACACCTATTTACATAACACTTGTACTGTTAGAAATTTTAAATACTTAGAGATTTGGGGGTGGTAGTCCCAGAAGCAGTGTTCTTGCAGATACTGAAGAAAAACTATATTTTAAACCTTGCAGTCAGAGACATTTGGGTATGAAGCTGTTTTTCATTACACAATTTGTTTTGTTTTGTTTCTTGTTTTTGGAGACAGGATTTGCTTTATTATCCAGGCTGGGATATTCATTTTATTATCCAGACTGGGCCTGAACTTGGACTCCTCCTGCCTCAGCCTTCCAGAATGCTGGGATTACAGGCCTACACCACTGTGCTCAGCTTTTGTTTTCTTTATTTAGTGGTGCTGGTCTTTGTATCTTGTACGTCAGTCACCCCCGTAGGGTTCTTTGGGTAGTTAGATGAGAAGCAACCCCCTTGTTCAGTCCCGTTCCTCTCCTGTGTCTGCTGCAGATGGCCAAGAAGGGCATCAGATGTGTGGGAGTGGTTAGGTGTGCTGTGAGGTGCCCTCCCAAGCCATGTGCTTTAGCAGAGGCTCCTGCTCCTGTCTCCCCTGTCCGTGCCTGCCCCTCTAGGTGAGGAGTTGTGAGCGCAGGGCTGTGTGCTCTCAGGTAACACAGCTCCCAGGCAGACCTGAGCTTCCACTCAGGCTGAGCCCTTCTCTGTCTGGCCCGGTGGAACTGCTGGTCCCCTGTGCCCCAGAGGAGGCTGTGTGCGGGGCGTGTGGACCAAGCCTGCGGCCGCTTCACTACAGCATAGACTCTGCAGCGTGGGCCCGCACCACCGCCGTGTGGTTGGAGCTAGTGTGGGAGGCCCTGCTCCTAATTACAGTATCTGGCCATTTGTTTCCTACAGTTCCTCTTCCCCAAACAGTTCTGATTTCTGCCGATTTCCTTAATCCAGAAGCATCAATGGAAGTTCTTTAATAGGTATTTAGATCCTGTTGACTCACTTAATACTGATCTAGTACTAATTCTTTAAGGATTACCCCTGTTCTAGGCACTCATTTATGCTGTCCTTCAATAATCTCACATATACCCAAAATTGTAATCAATCATTACCTGTAAGTTGCTATTTTAAAATGCTTTATCTGAGACCAGAACCTGTCTGGTTTCAGTGGAGCTGCTGTCCGTGTCCAGGGCTTCTGCCTGGTGAATAGCTCCGCCCAAATGCTCCGTAGGCATTTCGTGCTCTTTATGTCCAAAACTGAGCTCATCTCTACCTCCTTCCTCAAACCTGTTCCTCCTGTATGCCCTGTCCCGGTGTGGTAATTCTCCCCTTCTTGACTCTTCATGTTTAGTCAGTCCCATCGCTTAGAGCATTCTCTTAGCATCCTCACCGGTACTTATTTTAGCTCTTGTGTTTGTTGCCTGCAACAGTTACCTTTATTCTTGGAGGCATAGTCAATTATCCTCCACACAGCTGCTATCCTAATCTTTATACAGTAAAACTAGCCCAGTGTTTCTCCTCAAAAGCCCTTCAGTTAATCTTGGTATGAAACTGTACATTTCCAGATGTTTCTTGTCTTCAAAATGTATCTCTGTTTCTGGAGAATAGATTATTTTCACACGAAAGAACTATTGGCTAAAAATGCTGAGTATGTAGCCATGAACTTTTGAATATGCTTTTAAATAGGCATGATACCATTTGTAGAGGAAAAAAGAATTAAAAAGGTTTAGCAATTTTGTGTAATAATTCATCCATAACATTTAATATGTGCCACAGAGCTATAGTGTTAAGAGGTAAAGGACAGTATGTACAAAATATACATGTCATTGTTATGTTGGTGATTGCTGTGTAATAAAAACAATTCTGTAAACAATTTCACATACTGAATCTAGAAATTTTACAGGTAGCACAAAGTGAAGCTGAAAAGAAGTTGAAGAAAGATGACAAGAAGAAAGAATTGCAGGAGTTAAATGAGCTGTTCAAACCTGTAGTTGCTGCTCAAAAAATAAGTAAAGGTAAAGTTCAAGTATGAGTAGTGGCGGTTTTTTCAGATGTAACCTATGTTTAAAACTTGATTTGTTTTAACGTTTCTTAGTTGTATCATTATAGCATTCCAGTCACTACCTCCACACTTCAAGAACAATTTAGACAGTCTACTAGCTGGTTTACACTCCTCGACCTTTGGTAGTAGCCACAGCAAAACTGTAGTTGAATGAACCATAAATCACAAAGCTTTGGCAGTATTTCTCCATTTATATTTGGGTCTCATGCCTCATGGGCTTTTCCTGGCCAAGTGATTGTGGAACAGCCTTTATGTCCAGTTTCCCACGGCCTGCCACCTTTTTTTGGTAAGAAATAAAAGAAACAAAAATGTATGTTATATGCTATAGAAAGAACCTTAGAGAAGTATCCTACCAGTCACCTGTAAGAAATGGAGACTAAGTGCCGGGCGTGGTGGCTCACACCTGTCATCCCAGCACTCGGGAGGCAGAGGCAGGAGGATTGCTGAGTTCGAGGCTTGCCTGGGCTACATAGTGAGCTCAGCGCTAGCCTGAACTATAAAAAGCGAGACCCTGCCTCAAAAAAAAAAAAAAAAAAGAAATGGAGACTAACGTAAATAGAAACTAACGAGTTTACCAAAGGTATCTGTGTCCAGATAGAAGCCACGCTTTGCGGCCTGGCAGATTGTAATTTAGATACACATGCTTTTGACATAGGTGCAGATCCCAAGTCGGTGGTATGTGCCTTCTTCAAGCAAGGACAGTGTACTAAAGGGGATAAGTGCAAGTTCTCTCATGACCTGACTTTGGAGAGAAAATGTGAAAAACGAAGTGTTTACATTGATGCAAGAGATGAAGAACTTGAAAAAGGTATTTTTAAAGTTTTCTTAAAACTATTTGTTACTTTTGACTTGTTACTATTATGCAATGACTTGAGAGATATTTCAGCCTTGGTAGTATTCTGTTCATAAAGAATAATCAGTTGGGTTTGCTATTTTTTACCAAAATCTGAATTTATCATATTACCAACATTAAATAAATGAATATGCTCTACAAGATAATTTTTTTCAAGAACTTTTTTGTATTAGAACCTGTTTGCAGTACATAATGACACCACCATGGAGAGTGGGTCCATGTGTATAACACATCTTAAATCTTTTTATTTTCCTTTTTCCTGATTTAGTTTAGATTTATCTGTTGCTTTTCCCTTCAGTACTTTCTCATTTGCCTAAGCTACCTGTACTTAGGGAGCTTTGTTGAATAATCTCAGCACCATGTATGTTTCCCTCTGGCTTTAAAGAACATGTTAATTAGGTCTTGAACCTCACAATATGGTAATTCTCTCTGCTTACGAAAGTGTTAAGGGTACAGTAAATAAAATGTGTTTAATGCCGGACGTGGTGGCTAACGCCTGTAATCCCAGCACTCGGGAGGCAGAGACAGGAGGATTGCTGAGTTGGCGGCAGCTTGCCTGGGCACCATAGTGAGCTCAGGGCCAGCCTGAACTACAAAGCGAGACCCTGTCTCAAAAAGCAAAAAAAAAAAAAAATGTGTCTGACCTTCATCCTTCTTTTTGTTTAGATACAATGGATAATTGGGATGAGAAAAAGCTTGAAGAAGTAGTGAACAAGAAGCACGGTGAGGCGGAAAAGAAAAAACCAAAAACTCAAATAGTATGTCCTTTTCTTGAATTGAGTTGCTGTGGTGTTTATTATTAGAGAGAATTATGTGGCAAGGTATTTGCTGCTGTTTTCTACTAAATTAGATTTTTACTTCATCAGTATAAAATACATTAAGCTTCATTCTTAGAATTTATAGGCTATGTTTTATAAAATTAGGTGGTTCAAAAATAGCCTTTGTTGGGCCGGAGGGTTAGCTCAGTGGTTCTGGAGCCTGCCTTGCAAGCTCAAGGTCCTGAGTTCGATCCCTGGTAACCACATATAATGCTGGGTGTGGAGACTCACACCCACCAGCCATCAATACCACATACCACAGTGCCAGGCGTGGTGGCTTACACCTGTAATCCCAGCACTCGGGAGGCAGAGACAGGAGGATTGCTGAGTTCAGGGCTTGCCTGGACTACATAGTGAGCTCAGAGCCAGCCTGAACTATAAAGCGAGACCCTGTCTCAAAAAAAACAAAACAAAAAAATAGCCTTTGCAAACCATGTGACTGAAGTTCGTTAAATGCTATTTCCTGGTGTGATCTTACTTTCTCAAATGTGAATGTACACAGTCATGTATTCAGATAATTACTTCCTTGTTATGGATTACAAATGGAGGGAGACTTAACAAACTAAATTAATAATTTGCTTCTTTAATAGTGGTTTTATTTTTTACAAGTTTTAAAATAGAACATGTGAATTCCAAAATGAATTTTTGATAGATTATAATTCTAGTGTTCTAGGAAATGTACCTTTAAAAAATTGGTAACATACTTCTGAGACTATAGTGAAAAATTTCACTGTGTAAAAACATTTTAAGTACTAAATTCACCTATGTCTGCTCTTTTCTTGGTAGGGATATACTGGGTTCTGTTTGTTAAATAATTTTTCCTTGTGTACAAAGGGTCACTATCCTTTGTGTTCCTTGAAACCTTGTTCCTTGTGACGCAGATGTAAGAAGTTTGCCTATTATATAGTCAGGTAATTCACTCAGTGTTTATGTTACTACTTCATGTTTTTAGGAAAGATCAAAACAAAACCATGATTTCATTTTTTATAACTAATTTCTATATACTGATTTACGTAAAATTTAGAATTTGGGATTACATGTACAAGTACTAACTAAAACAAGTTCTTGTGTAATTCAGAAAATAAGATAGTATCTAAATACTAACTTTATATAGGTCATATCCAAGGATATTTGCCACTTTGTGAAGATTGTAAACTAAATTGATACGTATATTTCTTCACGTAGGAGTGCTCCACACCTAAGAGATTAGGCTGAGTGTGAGGGAGTGGACTTGTTCCATGTATTTCAGCATGTACCGTGGAAAGGGGCTGCGCTCGGCCATCGTTTCTAAATAATACTGTCTCTGCAGGTCTGCAAGCATTTCCTTGAGGCTATCGAAAATAACAAGTATGGTTGGTTCTGGGTGTGCCCTGGAGGGGGTGATAATTGTATGTACCGTCATGCACTTCCTCCTGGATTTGTGCTGAAAAAAGATAAAAAGAAAGAAGAAAAAGAGGATGAAATTTCACTAGAAGACCTCATTGAAAGAGAGGTAACTGGCGTCTCTTTCCTACCTTTGAAAGAAACAAGGCAGCATTTGCTGTGAATTCTAATATTTACCACTTGGGGGCAATAGCATCCCTTGTGCAACAACATGGTATTGCCCCCTGATTTAATACTTTTTCTGTGTCTAAACGTAAGCCAAGCCATGTACATTAGTTAATCGTGACATTAATTTTGATTACATAACATACTCAGATCAACCCACCAAATCATTGTCCTAAAGTTGAGTTTTTTGACATGCTCAGTCTTCAGATTTTTCAAGTTGTTACATCCTTTTCTTGGTGTCTTTTTAACTCCCTGACATTATTCTAATCACTAATTATGTGTGGACGAGACAGACAACTCGTGCAACTTCCGGTTACTAGACTCAGATCCTGGCCAGTGCAAGGGCAGCAAGTGTCACCAGAGGGCGCAGAGCGGCGTGTGCTGTGGGACCTGACACTGAGGCAGCCTGAGCCGTACAGTGAGGCTGGGGTCAGAGAGGGCATCTAGCGCCTGGTTTCTAGCTCAACCAAAACACAGTCTTACTCTGTAAGTTGGCAGATCTGGTCACTGAGGGTAACATGAAATCACTGTGATTACTGGAAATAGCTACACTTAGAATTTTATACTTTTACCTCATCTTAAATAATATATTTTAGATAAAATAGCCAACTTAGAAAACTGTGTACATTTGGTTTTGTATCCTAGTTCCACCACTTAGTAACTCTTGATCTTTGATAAATTTCATCCCCCACCCCATTTGTGTGTGTTCGCGGATACAGATATAGCCTGTAACAGTGAGTACCTGGCCAGTGTTTAACAAGTACTATTTTCCTGCTTACTTACTACTTGTTTATTTTGAAGAGCAGGTGATGTTTAATTTTGTGTCTCATCTCCTGAGAATCACAAGTGAAATTTGGACATTGTTAATAGTGCTTTTAATTTTTACTGTTTTCAGCAGTTGTTTCCTGTTTAAGTCATTTTTCTTGATCAGTTTTCATACTCATGTTAAGCTCCAAGAGAAATAGGTAGCTGTGAGCAAATGTTTCTCACTATGGTATTCCTGAACATTCTATTTATTGTCACTTAAGGTAAAAATGTTACTTTATTCTATATTTACTATCTTTAGGGTAGTAATTGTCAGGGATTGATGACATCGAGCGAAAGCTGCCATTAAACACTTTTGTGACTTCAGTGCTTTTCTCTTTGCAGCGTTCTGCCCTAGGTCCAAACGTAACCAAAATCACTCTAGAATCTTTTCTTGCATGGAAGAAAAGGAAAAGACAAGAAAAGATTGATAAACTGGAACAAGACATGGAAAGAAGGAAAGCTGACTTCAAAGCGGGGAAGGCACTTGTGGTAAGTCGGAGCCAGTCACTGTTAGTCTTCATTCCACATCATAGGGTCTGTGGTGCAGGATTTGTCCTATTTAACCATCTGTCTGCCTAAAATCAGTGCCCAAAAAATGTTGGAATTTTCCTGAGTTGAGATGCTTGTGTCTGAACAGATCAGCGGCCGTGAGGTGTTTGAATTCCGACCCGAACTGGTCAATGACGATGATGAGGAAGCAGACGACACGCGCTACACTCAGGGCACAGGGGGTGACGAGGTAAGGGAACGCTGTGGCCACGGCTGGTCAGTCAGTGTCAGGTCCTGTCAGCCATGTGGACATCATGGGAACCACTACATCATAGGGCGCATATGCGTATTAAAAGAGATGACAAGTTCCATGTGTGCAGTTGTTCATAGAACACGGAGCAGTGCCTGGTACATGAGTGCTGCGGGTATTGGCTGTGAAAGCTGCTTCGTCCCCCTCTGAGCTGATACCAAAGTCTTGGTCACTGTGGCCCTGAAGATGCAGTGGTGGGACAGGGTGCTGCTTGGGCATAAGGACAACACAGAGTCACTGGGCCATAGGCAGGTAACATACTGTTCAGCAGTTGCCATAAAATGCTTAGTTGAAAAAAATAACACTGTCAAAAGAGTATGTCAGTAGCCAGGGATTTAGTTCAGTGGTTCCGGCGCCTCCCTAGCAAGCACAAGGTCCCTCGTTCAATCCCCATAACCAGCAATCAGCACCACATACCACAGTGACGGGCATGGTGGCTCACACCTGTCATCCCAGCCCTCGGGAGGCAGAGGCAGGAGGATTGCTGAGTTTGAGGCTTGCCTGGGCTACATAGTAGTAAGCTCAGGGCCAGCCTGTCTCAAAAAAAAAAAAAAAAAAGATGTTAGTGAAAGGGGCTTTTTTAAGATGAATTTGGCAATAGCTGGCCATTTGTTTTCACTTAGTGCCAGTGTTCATTAAGATAAATGTTGGCAAAGTCATTTATGGAAGCTATTGTGATTTCTAACAACTTTCCTTCCTGTGTATTGCTGAAGGTCGATGACTCAGTGAGTGTAAACGACATCGACCTGAGCCTATACGTCCCAAGAGATGTAGATGAGACTGGCATCACTGTCGCCAGCCTGGAGAGGTTCAGCACGTATGCCCTAGACAAGGACGGTGAGTGTGCTGCTGCCCGCTGGAGGCTGCGGGTCAGGAAGGCGTTAGCAGAGCAGCCTGGCACACTAGGTTCGGGTGTGTGCGGGCAGCAGACTGAAGCTGTGTGGTGTGGCCCTGGGTAAAGCAGCGAGTAGTGCCAGGAGGAAGGGGAGAGTACAGACCTCTCAGTGTGGACAGGGGCATGTTTGGGGTGCAGAAACCCAATGCACCTGCAGGCACAGAGAAGGGACCTGGTAAAGGAAGAGCAATTGAAAATGGAAAGAGGCAAGTCTGAGAAGCCAGACCTGGAGGTATAAATGACGATTAAATGGGGCAGGGGAGGCTGTCTGGGTGCATTTAGAGGTGAGGGTGGTTGGTAGAATTGTGTCTTAATTACACCTCGCGTGAGGGCCGTAAAGAGACAGGTGAGGGTAGTGTGCTTGTGAGGGGAGTGAAAGGCAGGAGTGCTAATTAATGCAGAGCCTGAGACAGAGAAGCCTAAACTTGCTGTTACGCTACGAGACACAAGTTCTGACTTGAAAGCCTGGCCTCACCGCTGAGCTCAGTGCTGTGCTCGGAGCCCTTCCTGCGCGCAGGCGCTGGGCTGCTCGTGGAGGCTGGAGAGGCAGCCGACACGGCCCGATGCACCAGAGACTTTTCCCCAGGATTTTTCCTTAGAAATATTTGAAATAGCTAAAATCTAAAGTCGTTAAAAGTTGCCTTTCTGTAAACACTGTCACTGAACCAAAGCAGCATTTTTGTTTCTCAGTCGTTTGCAGCTATAAGAGAAGGTGGCTATGCTAAGATCAAACCCAAGTCTTGTTTCTGCCAAGCAAGGGCTCCGGCCAGAGCTTCGCCCACAGCCCTGGGGAGGGGCCCTGCTGGGTGCTTCAGCTCCCAAACACAGTGTTTCTGCAGTGTCATTTAATTACTCTTTACAAAACCATAAGTCAAGTAACTGCTCATGTAGTTTTGTGTTCACAGTGCATTTTGTGTGGCAGCTGGCTAGTTAGAAACCAAAAGACTGGTTATGTAGGGAGCACAAAGTTGCAGAAGTTCCGTCTCCTCAGCGTTCTGGTGTATAAGCCCGCGAGCAGACAAATATCCACAGCAAGAAGTGTTGCAAGAGGAAGAGATGTGTTAGTGTCTGCTGTCCATCGCCAGTGAGTCATGCCTTCTTGTTCTAGACCTTACTGACTGCACTTTTTATTTTTAGAAAACAAACTCAGTGAAGCTTCTGGAGGTCAGGCTGAAAACGGTGAACACAGTGACTTGGAGGAGAACAGCGAACTGGATGGACAGGAGAGTGGAGCCATCGGAGCCGTCCCTGTTGATGAGAACCTTTTCACTGGGGAAGATCTGGATGAGTTAGAAGAAGAGTTAAACACCCTTGATTTGGAAGAATGACACCAAGAAGTCAAGGAAAAGGTTAAGTCAGCTCAGCACGAGTTAAAAATGACTGCATTCATTTTCTTCACCTAGAATCAACAGGACATTCGTTTCCCATGCTGATTCTGGAGGGCTTGCTCTCCTCCGAAACAGGAACACTCTCCCTGCGTCTTCTCTTCTGACTCTGGCTACATCTCATAGTAAGTTCGTTGTAGTTCATGATAAATTGAAATATAAAAGTCATTGCAGAAAATGATTGTTGTTACTGTCCACTCAGATAGGAAGTGTAACTGCTTTTCTGGCTTTTGGTTTTCATTGGGCATGTGTTCGTATCAATGACATAAATTTACACTTAAAGTTCCCTTCATCTGATGCAGTTCTCAATGAGTGATTTCCTTTCATCTGTATTTATATGGTTTAAAGACTGCCTAGTGTGTGAGCACTGTACTTCATACAGGAAACTGCGTGTACAGATTCAGTATTGTGTGTCTTTGGACAATTCCACGGACATTTAATGGAACATGAACCCCCCCAGGATCAGCTGCAGTGCCCTGTGTTTTCCTTATTCTTTCTGCCAATAAAACTGTAAATAAAGACCATGATACATTAAAACCTAAATGTGAGCCTTTTTTTGTTTTCTATGAAAACATTCTTAACACTTCCAGCCTAAAGATACAAACTGAGCATCTGTTACTCTCCCACATAATGCAATTATTAATGGATTTTCTTACTGGAGAACCATATGGACCACTGATGTACTAACAGAGTTCAAGAGCTCTAACTCTCAATCTCCAAAAGAGTGCAGGTGACATGGTGAAGGGGTAATTTTAACATAACAGGTCATTGACCTCACTAAATACCACCTACAACTGAACCAAATAGTATTTCGAGTTCTTTGTGATCTGTGCTGTACAGTAGTACATGCTAAAGCTTTGTTACTGTTTGCAGTACCCTGAAAAACTAGGTTTAGGCACTTCTAATTGAATGCAATTTGTGAGTGACATTGTTAGAGCTGTGTAACTTTTTACCTTGTGTTTTTCAAGTGCTAAAGTGCTGCTTTTGTTATTTCCAAGTATAAATGGATTCATAAGGCAACTAGGATAGTGACAGCAGGAAAATGTCAGGTAACCTGGGCCCTAATTTCATTTCTGCCTCAACTGAATTGTACAAATTTTAAATCTGAACCTTATTTCTTCATTTCCAGCTAAAAGTTAAGACTGAATAATCTCTAAAGTGCTTCTAAACTGGTATATAACTGAAGAAAATCTGATTGTGAATCTTATCAAGTGATAACATCAAAATTGATAAATGTATTTCCTATCCATTTGACACTAACACTAGCATTTCTGCTGACTAATATCACAAGATAAGATTATTTCCCACCAACCTTGTCATCGTACTCCAGTACTTTATATTAAAAATGCTTAGGTTTTATAGTTTATGTCCATGAAAGATTCATTCCATTTTTTTTGTTGAAAAGCTTTAACTTTAATTACTGTATTACTTCAAAGCATTTTTTAGATTGTCTAAAACACTTGAATCTTTTTAAAGCTATAACCTAAGCTGTCAATATTTTTCTATTCTTAAAACTATCTTAAAATTTTTTCAAAGAATTTATAATCTTACAAATAAGTATAGAATCCATTTATTACAAATTCTGAGTTTTGGACCTTTTAAAATTTTTCTTCCATATGTCAGAAAGGCCCTTTTAAACAAAAATATGCTGAAGGCTTCAGGTATTTTAAGCATTACTAAAATCACATAGCAAGTAGGTGATTTTGGAGTGCTCAAAGGGAAAATACTTCCCTCGGAAGTAACTATTAGGATCGCAAAGTTTGTAATTTGTGGATGGCATTCACCTATACTGTCCCAAGGGTTTTTCCATCATACAGAAAAGACCTACTTAGAAAATGCAGAAGCACTTAATCAAAATAAAACTGCAAAATTAAATCTGCTTCTGAATAACATTTTATTTCAGGGACTGGTAGAAATAGCACTTTAATTTACATGTCTAGATTCATCTCTGTAAGAGTGTATACTTTAAAATTACATTTAATTTTGTATTCATGATAGTTCTGTATTCGCACACTTAATGTAAAATAATTTTTTCACACTCAAGTAAAATCTTAGTCTTAAGTAGCTTTCCCTCTTAGATTTCTCCTTTATGTAACTCCCACATTATTTCTATGTACCACATTGGAGGCTGGGTCAAGAGGATCAAGTTCAAATCCCGCCTGGATTACTTAGACCCCACCTCAGAATAAAAAGAGCTGGAGATGTGGCTAAGACAAAGCCCCTGGGTTGAATCTTGAGTACTGCAAAATAGATGAGCGCAAAAATAGTAAAATCTAAATTTCAGTAATATAACTTAGCTTCACTTTAAAAGGTCTGTAGTTTACAAAATCATGTAATGTAAGCTTGCTACAAAAGAAATAAGGCTTTGAACTCTTCCTTGTGTTCTACCAGATGCCATCATTTTCCAAAACTGAGAACTGTTTTCTCTTCCTGTGAAAGTTCAGCCTACACTGTTTGTGTGTCCTAAACTCGACTTTTACAGCTATAATGATCCATTGTTTGGCAGAATCTAATTAAGAAGAACAGTTATATTGTGAATTTTACATTGCCTTTTCACATCTGGTTTATCAGATTTTTTGAACCTCACCAAACAGAGACTGATACAAATTATATAATTGCACAGTGTATTTTTAATATTTGAGTTAGTCAACTCTGACCATTACTTGATTTGGAACGTGATAGGAATGAATTGTACAATCAGAATGTAGAAGAACATTAAGAAAGCATTGCAGGAGGGCTGGGGATGTACCTCAGGGGCGGCGCGCCTGCCTGTCAAGTGCACGTCCTGAGTTGAGTCTATTACCAGAAAATAAAAAACCTTGGATCCATCCCAGCACACAAGGTAGACAGTAAGTGTAACTGAAGCTCATACAGGTGACCTGTGGTGTCGCTAAGTTCGGTTGCTGTTTGGAATAAGGAATTCTCTAAAAACTTCCCGAATTGCAGACTATAGACCCTTACTGTATTTGTTAAGAGTAGAGCTGGTCCTCATATAACCATACTGTTACATTATGCCCAGTTCTGTACAAACTCAAAACACATTTCTATCTGTGAATATATTTCAAGTAATATCACATGAGAAGGGACTGCCCAAATCCCTTGTTTGGGATTTCTTTTCTTAAGCATATATTCCATTAATGATAAGTATTTTCTAAATAGTGGTGCCAAATTGCTTGATTAGTAGAAATAACTGGATGCTAAACTTTTAATTAAAATTTGGCAACACTGATACACCATGTGAAATTTTATGATCTTCAGAAACAAACCTGAATGAAATGTCAGGGAAAATAATTTGCATCTTCATTATTTCCCCCCTTTTTATACTGTTAACTTGTTTTTATTGCTTTTTAAATGAATAGAAAATATAATAGTTTTGTTCATTCAGCTAGATAATTTTCTACTTCCTTAGACAGGCCTTGTTTTAGGCATTGAGGACAGGAGGAAATAACCATTGAAGACATGAGACATGGTCCCTGCATCATTTAAGTCTACATTTTTTTGAAAATGTAGTACTTTACCTGTGCGAGGTAAAGCAGTAAGGCAGTGGCCATTGATAGGGATGTCTTTTCAGACTGTAAGCAGATTTGCCAGTTATTTTGTGCTGGGCCAATTTGGGGGGTAGAACTTTGTGGTGTACATTTTTCAGGCACAGTTGGTTATTTTATCTGATCTCCAGAGATACATTTATGTGGCCGGTGATCTGATTTTCAAAAGATGGCAGTAAGATTAACTATTCCTAATAGGTCTTAAGCACAAGGAGTTAGTTTCTTAGCCCCGCCTCACTAGCTCTCAAGCTGTAATTCAAGGCAGTGAATACTTAGCATTGACCTCCCAGTTAATTTGTGTCATATACCAGTTTTTCTCAATGTGCTGTGCATCATTTTTTCTCCAAGTGTGGAGCAGGGTTACATTCCACCAGTGAAATCCTTTAAATTATAGTTGTGTCTGTTTTAGCAAACTGTTTTGATCCCAACAGTCTTCAGTAAGCTGCTGTACATTTTAAAAATTGTTTGCATTACCATAGGTACGTGGTAGATACTCGTTTTGAATAATCTTATTTATAACTTTACAATATGTATGGAATGTGAAAGGATATATAAAGCATTTAACTGTAACAATGTAGAAATTGTATGACTTGTTTCATGATTGCACATTATTGTATGTATTGTACGAAGTTTGCTTAAAATTAGAGAAGTTCAGCCGGGCATGGTGGCTCACGCCTGTAATCCCAGCACTCAGGAGGCAGAGACAGGAGGATTGCTGAGTTTGAGGTTTGCCTGGGCTACATAGTGAGCTCAGGGCCAGCCTGAACTACAAAGCGAGACCCTGTCTCAAAAACAAACAAACAAACAAAAAAATTAGAGAAGTTCAATGTGGAAGAAATTAAACCGACTACATTTTTACCCACTGCTGTAACAAATCAATTTTTGAAAGTTAATCTTGTGATTGGAAACCCACTGCATATCAGTTTCTGCAGGCCAGTGTACTCCACAAGGGCCCTTGCCTTCCAACACGCTGTCCTGCACCTTTCACACTGATTCCCCACTATAGAGGGAAAAAGAAAAATTTAATTAACTCGGTTTTTCTTTTTCAATTTATTTTTAATTGACAAATAGTAGCTATTTGTCAATTATGGCTAGTTAACTTTTTTACACCCGTACTAATTCCCACCCCACAGGGAAGACTTTTAATCATTAATAACATCAGTCTTGATGAAAGAAGTAGAACTGAAAAATAAATTACATGATCTAGTGCTTTAACATGAGCTTTGCATATTGTTCAGAACTCTGTTTACTTAGAAGTCAGATGAAAACAAGTTGAGATTTTTGTGTGCGGGTGTTTTAGGTTTAAGACTGGTAAGCACATAATGTGTAAGAATCCCTGCTCATCCTTCTTGGGCAGAATGGATGGTGTGGACATTTTCAAAGGATTGTCCATCTTTTTCATGTCTTCTTTTTGATACTTGAAGATTAAAAGACCAAATGCAAAACTGACTGTCAGAACTTGTCCAGAAACAAACAATAAAGGCAGAGGAAAAGAGAATGAGCCAGTAGCCAGAGGTGCTGACAACACACATGGTCTGTGGACAGGTTTGTTCTTGTGCATCACTGCCGACAGACAGGCCTATTCTTGAGCTCCCGTTTTTCTGTCTGATTTAACTGCAGCAGTAGGGGGGAGTGTCTGTACTGCCTGTAGGAATGAGGCTAGGGCCTTCTGTGAAAATACAACAGTATTTGCAATTTATTGTGCAGTGGCTTTTTCATGGAGATTTAGATTGACCACAGTTCTAAATAAAGCCCATTCTTTAAAATGTGAGCTTATGAAATGAATTATTAAGATCTAAAAATGTGGAGAGGTGTATTATATATATATATAAATATATATATACACAATTTTATATATATATATATATATATATAACACCAGTCAACTCATCTGGTAAAACTGAATAGGTTCTCTATTCTCATAGGTCTTTACTAAACTTTAACCGCTTTCTTGTGTAATTGACAGAAAACATTTGATGTTTGGAAAATATATTTGCTTCTAAAACAATAATCAAAATAAAATGTATATATTTATCTTCTGCAGCATTCTTCAAGCCCCTTTGTAATCCTGTCGTCCCAAAAGCAAACACTGAGAGTCCCATTCCAGGCAAGCACTGAACAATACAGATTAGTTTACATTTTTATAATTTTATATAAATGGAGTCATGGTATGTATACTGTCGCTTTCACCCAGCATAATTATTTGGACATTTATTTGTGTTATTGCAGGTATTTATAGTACATTCCTCTGAATGACTAAGTAGTACTTTTTTGCGTGTCTGTGACACCATTTGTTTATGCAGTCACCTACTGAGGGACTGGTTTCTCACTTTTAGCTATTACAAATAAAGTTACGTGAACATGTACCTTTTTTTGTATGAACATATGGTTTAATGTCTTGTGGATAAATAGCATGGAATGTCTAGTTCATATACTTTAAATTTATAAGAAATTGGCCTGGCATTTTCCAAAGTAATTCTGCCATTTCGTGTTCCCAGCAGCAGTTACTCAGTATTCTCGCTAACACCTGATGTGGTCCATTTGTGGGTTTTTTGTTTTGTTTTGTTTTGTTTTATTGTGGGGGGAGGGGTTGCATGTGCTGAACAGTCTGATTGACTTATACCTTGTGTTGAAAACTCAGTTCTCACACAGTTTCCTTTGCTTTTGTAGCCAGTCAGCTGACTGTCACGCAGCTAGTGTGTTGTTGTGTTAGCTGTACTCTGATTCCTTGTCTTTGTTCCTCATACCGTACTGTTTGGATGACTAGCTTTATTTCAGTGCAGTATTGAAACCAGGTTGAATAAATTCTTCAACTGTGTTGGTGTTTTCAAAGTTGCTTTGTCTATTCTACATTCTTTGCACTTTCATTACATTTTAGAACTGCCTTATTGGTGTCCACAAAAGAAAATGGAAGTTTTATGTGGCTTACAGGAAATCTATATAGATCCTATTTATAGAGAATTAACATCTCAATAAATACTGCATTTTCTGACCAATATCTGTTTTTTAGGTCTTTTGAAATAGCAGCGTCTGGTCGTTTTCAGTATATGGATTTCATACATCTTTTACCTAGTTTATCACTAATTATTTGATAATTTTAAAATGCTTTTGTAAGCAGGTTTTTGTTTCATTGGCAGGTTATTGCTAGTGTATAAAAATACAGCTGACTTGTGTGCTGATGATTTCTTGCTGCCTTACTAATCTCACTAGAGTAACTTTCTGTGTAGGTTTCACAGGCTTCAGTGTAGTCATTCATGTCCCCTAATAAAGATAATTTCCTTGCTTTCAAATTGGTGTACATGTTATGCCTCCATATGTTGCTTCACAGGCCAGCAGTCCTACTGACTGAGGAGAGCTGTATTCAGACACATGCTTCCCGCCTGTTTGGGTGTTGTCTCCACCTGCCTTCGGTGCCCAAGTGGCAGAGTTTTGAGTGGACAGATACCCACTGGCCTCCCCAAACTAACAGGTTAATTTCTGTTACAGAAAAAGCTGTTCAACGTCTGCCTTTCTGCAGTGGTCAGAACCTTTAGTCCAAACTTGAGCTAGAGGCGATAAGAACACACACTTCCCTAGCTGGGTACAGGAGTGCACACCTGTAATTCTAGATACTTGGGGCCACGAGAGGAGGATCAAGAATGCAAGGCCAGCCGGGCAGAGAGCAGGACCTTGCAAATAAAAACAGCAGAACGTTCTTCATTGTTGAAGATTTTCAGCAGAAAGCACGGAGTCTGGTAAACAGTAAGTTAATGATGTTGGGCTGTTGATTTCTCATAGGTCCCTTGTATCAGATTGAAATTATTCTCTACTTTTCTAGTTAACTGAGACTTAGGAATATTTTGCCTTGTGAAAGGATGAATGATTTTATCAGATGTTTCTTTGCATCTATTGAGATAATCAAATGTTTTTAATTTATTAGTATGAGGTGGGTTGGGGATTTAGCTCAGTGGTAGACTGCTTGCTTTGCAAGCATGAAGCCCTGGGTTCGGTTCTCAGCACCAAAAAATAAAAAGGTATAAAAAAACACAAAATAAAAAAATAATTTATTAATATGAGGAAATCAACCTTGATTTCCTGGGATAAATCCCATCTGAGCCTCATATTTTTATGTATTATTGGATTTGATTCGATAAAACTTTAATATATTTGTGTCTGTGCTCATAAATGATAAATTTGTCTATACGTTTCTCATAGAGTCTAGGTGCTGGTATCAGGGTGATGCTGTCCGCATAGACAACATTCAGTTTTCTGGAGCTACTGTATACCGTATCGTTTCTTATGTAATATGCAGAAGACTTCACCAGTGAAACCATCTGACCCTGGAAGTGCTTTGGAGGAAGGTCTTCAGTATGGCCTCAGTGTCTTCAGTAGATATGGAGCTGTTAGGTGGTTTCTTCCTGAATAAACCTGTGTCCACTGGGTCTGGGTTGCTGAATGTATGTACATAAAGTATGGGTACTCTTCCCTTATCCTTTTGGTTACCGGTAATCTGTGTATTGAGGCCACGTTCCTTGTTTAACATTATAATAAACTGTGTCTTCATTTTCTCACATAAGTTAGATTTGAAGTTTTATCAACTTCTTGATTATTCCACAGATCTAGTTATTTCATTTTACATCTCTAACTATTGTCTTCTGCTTTATCGATTTGCATGCTAATTGATTTTCTTCTGCTTTATGTAAGGATTAATTTTTGTCTTTTAGTTGCTTAACATGGCAGTTGAAGATAGTGACTTGATGCATTTCTAATACAGGCATTGAGTGCCATAAAACTAGCTTATTCCTCGAGTCCCTTATGTCTACCTGAGCCTCAATATTACTCTGCTTTTTAGAAAATTCATTGCAGAAAAATAAACAGGCTAATACTGAGAATGTTCATATTATGAATTAGAACTGTAAGACAGCCTTTAAAAAATCTAATTCTTTTACGATTCCAGAGTACTATGCTTCCATAAAGAAAGAAAACTTGAGACACTTATAGCTAAGTGGATGCACCTTGAGGCCACACTCGTAAGTAAAATAAATAGGACACAGGTGTAAATGAGAACCAAAATGTATGTGACAGGTATTGTGAAGTAGGAAGAAAATGTTCAAAGGGGAAGCGGAACTAGGGAAGGGGTGCCGGGAAAAGCAGAAAAGGGAGAGAAAATATTTGCAGGTGAAAAGGAAAAAATGGAAAGAAAACTCATGTGTGTGGAGGGAAGAAAGCAGAATGGGAGAAATAAGAACCAACATATGTCATGGACAAATTCTCAAGGACGAATGTGATCATAATGCATACCTCAGTTGTACCAATAAACTCAATAAGAAATGCAAAGATTCTTATTTTAATGGTTACCATGAATGTTATTTTTAAGCATTTGAGTAAAAATTGTTTCTACATGCGTGCAGTACGAAATAGTACAATCTCATGCAAATGACTCAGGTGTGATGTAAACATCAGGAATTCAGGGGAGAGAACATTGCAATTTTTATGCCATCATGGGGAACATGGTAGCATAAAAATTAAAGTGCAGAGTGCTGGGATTACAGGATTACAGTGCCAGGTATGGTGGCTCACACCTGTCATTCCAGCACTCAGGAGGCAGAGGTAGGAGAATTGCTGAGTTTGAGGCTTACCTGGGCTACATAGTGAGCTGAGGGCCAGCCTGAACTACACCCCAAGACCCTGTCTCGAAAAAAAATTCAGAATATTCTTTTACATGTGTTTATACTATTGTGGCATGCCTGGCTTTTCCTGAGTGAGATGAAGGTCTCTCTCTCTCTCTCTGTAAATAGTCACAGGCTCTTGTGTGAACATGAAGCAACTTAGTGACACACTATGTGGTTCTGAATGTACTGATCATTCTGAGGTAAATCCTGGGTTTTGACCTTCATGTCATCTCTAATCAGTGGGAGAGTCTTCATCTTGACAGTTATGTCGGAAACAATAATATTCTTATATTTGTGCTAAGACATGAGAAATTGACAGAAAATGTATACAGCTGAGTGGTTCACATCACTTACTGCTGCTGTTTCTTTCTTGTATGATTCACTCTAATCCTGAGTCAAAGTTCTGCTTGTTCAAGGTTCTTCTGGAATTTTCTACGACCCTAGTTCGTTCCATCAGTCAGGCACAAAGGAGATGCAGTTTTTGGTCTGTGGTCCTGGACATTGAGCTGGGGTCTTTGTGCTGATCAATATCCTGAGTCCTTCTTTAATACTTTTCTTTTTTGAGACAAGGTCCAAGTCACCAAGGTACACGGGCTGTAGTGCCCCTTACAGTCCTCCTGCCTCAGCATGGTGGCACATGGTGTGCAACCCCAGGTCCCTGGAAAGCGCCTGGTGCCTCGTCACAGAACAACTCAGCTGCCTGCCTGACCTCTGGAAACCACGGAGCAAGGGATTGCTGCCCACACTGAAAGGGCCCTGAATCTGGGGTAGCAGCGGATGGAAGCACCCTTCTGGCCTCACAAGTGAGGGCTTGTTCATTGTCACTGCCGAGTACGACACTGTATATGGAAAGGCTCCCACGCTAAAGTAAGAGCCTAAGACTCCAGTAGCCCCAAAAGGAGACGGACCACCACTGCAAATGCTTGCGAGAACTAAAAAACTTTTTGTAGTTCAGGCTGGCCCTGAGCTCACTATGGTGTCCAGGCAAGCCACCGCGAACTCAGCAATCCTGTCCCTGCCTCCCGAGTGCTGGGATGACAGGCGTGAGCCACCAAGCCCGGCATTGTGGTGTGCGGTGTTGATTGTTGGTGGGCGTGTTTCCACACCCAGCATTATATGTGGTTACCGGGGATCGAACTCAGGACCTTGCGCTTGCGAGGCAGGTGCTGGAACCACCGAGCTAACCTTCCGGCCCTGAAAAACTTTTTCAAAAATAGAGGACATGAAGTGTAGACAGACCAAAACACGATCTTTGCACAGCACACACTGTTGAATGAAGCTGAGAGTATTTCCAGCAACAAACATCAAACCTAAAAGGAAAATGAGGGTCTCCAAGGAAAGGAGCTGGAAGATCAACAGAAAACCTCGAATCCAGCTGCTCCAACGAACACCCAGAATGGTGACTTCTTTTTTTTTTTAATTGAATTCTTTATTGGTACAATTTATGTACATCTCAAAATCACGTATAACACTGAGGAATTTGTACCAGTATATGACAAAACAGAATGGTGACTTCTTCAGAAACACATCCCGAATTAGTCAAAAGAATTATATATTTCTAACTATCTGTAAGCATTGGAACTATGTAAGGTATTTTGGCACATTTAAAAATAATGAGAAAGACATATAGGAGAGAAAAGATTAAACTGGCTATAAAAGAATTGAGAAAATACTCTTATTTCAGTCCTCCATGGAGGAGTTGAGGTCGCCAGCTTTTTTTTTTTTTTTTTGGCTTTTTGGAGACAGGGTCTCGCTTTGTAGTTCAGGCTGGCCCTGAGCTCACTATGGTGCCCAGGCAAGCCGCCGCGAACTCAGCAATCCTCCTGTCTCTGCCTCCCGAGTGCTGGGATGACAGGCGTGAGCCACCACGCCCAGCATGAGGTCGCCAGCTTTTAAACCATTTCTTTCCCTGAGAAGTAGCTCATCCCAAATACCTGTGCATCACCTGGGAGCTCACAAAGCAAGGTTCCTCAAGGATTTCTGCAGGCTGTGAACTAATTTGGAGTGCACCAGGCTGTCTGTGCACAGTGTCCTGCCGAGTTCAAAGTACAAACAGGCACTGAAGGAAATTAATGCTCGCTTCAATGAATTAATCGATCTTTTTTTTTTTTTGGTGGTTTTAAGACTAATCTGTCCTGGACCAAATACTGTGTGAAATTACCCTTCTTTTAAATATTTCCACAGTGATATCCTTCAGAACAACTGCCGGGGCTAGCCGGCAAAATCGGATGGTACCTGAGTCAGGGAATGAGGATTAAGAAAAACACAAGACAGACAAAGATGGGATCGGGAGGGCCTCTCAATACCGAGCAGGACCCCGAGTTTATTTTTCAGTGCTCTTTTGTGGTATTTGTAGCTACAGTGCCCATGTGAAAAATTTTACAATCAATAAGGTGAATAATAACAAAACATTGACAGCACAATCTTAATTCACAGGAAATGCAGAGATAAACCTATCTGCCAGGGAACATCTAAGAAGCTACGAATTGCTCTCCCTGCTCTTAAACTTCCTCCTAGGCAATTGCAGGTTTCTTGTGCTGAAGACGAGCTGTAACTCTCAAGGGCAGGTTTTTGTCTTTCTTGGAATACTTCCCTTATGGGGCGGGTAGGTAGGGAGAGGCCCAGGGCAAAATGCAAGATAGTTCCCTGGTGAGGGAGCAAGCCCCCCCAAGGTGGCTGAGGGCAGGTCCCGGAGAGCAGACCCCCGTTTAGGGCAATGCCCGGCCCGGCAGCTTCCCACAGACAACACAATGTGAAAGTAAATCATCACAGTTTCTTTCACATCATTTCAGATGCCTTTGCCCATTGAAAAGCAAGTTTAGGGAGATCCTTAAACTTTTCATTGTTGTTCGCTTGCTTGCTTTTAAGACAGGGTATCAGTATATAGTAGTTCAGTCTTGCCTTGAGCTCGCTGTGCAGCTCGGTCTCACCTTGAAATGCACTGTGACGCTCCTGCCTCAGCCTCCCAAGTGCTGGGATTTAAGGTATGTTCCACCATGCCTGGTAGCTTCCAGTGTGGTGTTGTTTGTGTTTTCTCTCACTTTGTAGCTCAGGCCGGCCCTGAGCTCGCTAGGTAGCCCAAGCAAGCCTCGAACTCGGCAGTCTTCCAGCCTCTGCCTCTGGCATGCTGGGATTACAGGCGTGAGCCACCACGTCCGCACTGTGGCATGTGGTGCTGATTGCCAGTGGGCGTGAGTCACCACGTCTGGTATTGTATGTGGTTATCAGGGATCAAACCAGGGACCTTGTGCTTGCTAGGCAGGTGCTAGAACCACTGAGCTAAATCTCCAGCCCAGTTCCCAGTTTTTGATACCAAATAGATGAGCTTCTTGTCGACTCAGATCCTCTGCTGTAGACGGGTTTCAGAAAGAGGTAAGCTATAGTGACTCTGCTCAGTAACATTTTATCGCCAGTACAAGTACTGATGGAAAATTCCTTCACTTCCTCTTACTTGCACAAAAGCCCCAGTTACAAGAGTCCAAACTGGATGGTAAGAATACAGCTAAGTATTATCACCCTTGACATTTGCAAACTGAAAAGAAGTCTTTTTTTTCCCCCCACTTGGTTTCTGGCTTCACTCACTGTCTCAGTTACTGTAGAAAGATTTAAAGACCAGACCCAGCATGCTGGGAACGGCAGAGGAGCGGGCCGGGAGGACCAGCCCAGTGACAGATTCTGACCATTCTCCTTAGTAGCTGGTGACCTTCTCTCCTGGCCCTCCTCATCTGTCAAGCTGGGGCATTCTGGAGAATAAAATGTGTGTGAAGCACTCGGCAAAGACTGTTTAATGCCGGCTCCCTGTCCTCTTTCTCTTTCCCCCGTCTCACCTCTCTCCACATTGTACAGCACAATAATGTCCCCAGAAGAAAAGAATAAATGATACATTTCTCCATCTTTTACTCACATGAATTACATTTTTAATGAGTCATTATACAATTCATAATACTGAGAACAACAAATTATGAGTAAAATATACCAATCAAGTGCCGGGTGTGGTGGCTCACGCCTGTAATCCCGGCACTCGGGAGGCAGAGACAGGAGGATTGCTGAGTTCGAGGCTTGCCTGGGATACGTAGTGAGCTCAGAGCTAGCCTGAACTACAAGTGAGACCCTGTCTCCAAAAAAAAAACCAATCAAGCCGGTTGTAGTGACACACATGTAATTCAAGCACTGGAAGGCTGAGGCAGGAGGATCACTGCATGCAAGGCCAGCATGGGCTACATAGTGAGTTCAAGGGTAGGTTGGACTATCCTATAGAGTGAGAGCTCTTGTCCAAAACATAAAAGTAAAATAAAGTATACTGGTTAGTAATAATGTTTTTTACAAACATTGCTTTCTAAGTTGTTTAGTACTTTTCTGATATTACAGTAAAGTTCCCCTGCTTCAATGCCCATGCCACCCACTACTGGGCCCATGCAGCCTTTCTCCTTTTATTGGACTAGGCTAGGATTCCATTTTCTCTTTTTTTCTTAGTAGTGTGGTTATTGATTTTTGTATTTTACATTTTTTTACTAGAGTTTGCAAGATACACTAACACCTAATCCAAGTCCACCTTCAAACGCTGTCCCACTTCACAAGTAGTAACCTCATAGTAAGAAAATAATCTTCCTCCCGCCCCAGCCCTTGTATCGGTTCTGTCACAAGCACATGTGTGTACGCAGTATCCACTGCATTGTTTGTGATTTAAGAGGTTGATACTATTAGTAGTTTAAACAAATTCATCTAGTAGACCAATTAAGAATAAAAATGAGTTATTTTGACTTTCCTATAATGGCACTTTTGACTTCTAGACTTAAAAATCATTTTAATTTCTACTTATACTGTCATCTGTTCCTATACGTTATCCACTTTATCCAAAATCCCTTACCCTGTTAATCACAGTATTCAAATTCCTGGTCTGGTCCTCCCAGCATCCCTGCCGTATCTGTGTCAGGCTCTGATGCTTCTTTGGTCTCCTCAGACTGTGTGGTTTGTGTTTTGTTTGGGCCATTTCATATAGTTTGTGATTTATTTTTTTCTTTAGGGCTGACAAGATGTCCTAGGTGAAAGGAACGCCGGTAAAGTGGCCTCTCTAGACTTCACGTGACTGGGTGGGTGAGGGGCGGGTCCTACAGTCCTCCAATCAGGACCCACCCTGTGGCGTTCGGGAGTACCTTCCCCCCCCCCAGCGGGGACAGGATGCGTGGAGTTGGTGGTTACTTTCCCATTGATCAGCTGGCTCTGATCTGATAAGACGCCAGCGGTTTATGCTGGCAAAATAATTTAAAGTCACAATGTGAAGAACAGAATTCCTGGCCGTTCTTCTCCTGCCGGAAACACGAGGACATTTTCACCATTGTACACTAGGAAGGGCAGTTTGGGCTCCCAGAGGTGAAATTCCCGGAAGCCTGGGCCTCTGTGCCCTGGGTCCCCTGGGAGGACCCCCCACCCCCGTCAGCCTGGCCGGCCCTCGGGTGGGAGCCGGGAGTCCCCTGTTGCCGGCTCCTCAGAGGTCCTGCTCTGGGGACTCGCGGTTCCCCGCACATCCTGTCTGCCTCTCCAGCGAGGGGACGTCAGTGGGGCCTGTGGCTGCGCTTCTCTGACGGGCCTATGAGGAAGTATTGATTTTTCAGTTTGTTCAGCTCTTTTTACCCGTTACAATCGCACAAGCACAGCTCCTTCCACTCTGGACTGGAAACCCGGAATCTTTTTAAGCCTGGGGAATTACAGGGTAAAGGAGCAACTTCGCGGGGGCTCAGAGACAGGATATGAGAGGACGATGCGGAGGCGGCCCTGGAGCAGACAAGGGGTCACAGGGTCCGGAGCATGAGCGGCTGGGGTTTCGATGGGACATTTGATCAAAAAGTTAGGCAGCAAATCTGCGACCTGAGGAGCAGGCCCGTAAATGTGGCGGTGCTGGTGACACGTGGACATTTTCCTCCGATTCTTTTTCTCCCTTTCTCTGCAAAGTGAAAGACGAAGGTGGCGCCATCAAGTGAGGTACCGAGGCCCGAGCGCTTGGAACCGAAGGAGACGCAGGAAGTGTGACGAGGTTGCTCGGGGCCATCTGCCTTTCTCCTGCTGCCTTCTCTCCCCGAAAGCTGCCGAAACCAGAGTTCCCCCTCCCCAGGCTGGGCCGTAGGGACTAGAACCTCTTCCTTCCCAGCAGCTAACGTGAAGTCCAGAAACGTTGCCCCACTCTTCACCCGCCCACCTCTCCGCAAGCGCTGGTCCTGAGCTCCCGCGGGCCTGGTCCCTCCCCCCACCCCGGCGGAGGCGGAGGCTGCGCGGCCCAGGCCCGTCCCCTGCGCCCGGTGAGCCCTGCCCGGCGCCCGTCCCCTCAGGCTTTCACCCGGAACTTGGTCGTGGCCTCCAGATATTTCCATCTCTGAGGCTTCTGTGTCACACGAAACTGTGATGGGACAACTCTGTTATGCTGCTTTGGCTATTAATCCGCCTTTTGTGTGGAAGTGTCAATCCTGACCCTGTAGGAGGGAAAGATACACCCCTGCACGTACACGCGTGCACCACACACACACACACACACAAAATGGTGTCCGAGGAGCAGCCACGAAGGTGTGGGGGAGGGGAGGTCTTTGGCGCTCTGCCGAGTATATGAACTAGGAGCAAGTGTCATGAACCAGGCCTGGTGGCAACACGCCCATAACCCAAGCACTCTAGAGGCTGAGTCAGGAGAGTCATACTGAGCTCAAGGCCACCCTCAGCTACAAGGCAGTTCAAGGCCAACCTGGACTACACAGCAAGACCCTATCTAAAAATAAATAAGGAGCAGCTGTGTGGCTGTTTTCCTTCAGCCTTGGGGTAGGTATGGGAAGAGACGCAGTGCCGAAGGGTGGGGAGCCCACACTCTGAAGCCAGGCCGCCCAGGATAAAGTCCCGCTAGAGGTGACCTGAGTACCCGGCACCTGTCTCCGGCCTCCCGCACCTGGGCCCGGCACAGATGCCCGGTCCTGGGTCCCTGCGGTGCGGCGGGAGGGCAACGGCCGGTGCAGAAGCGCAGTCAGCGAGCCTGGGGAGCTGAGCCCCGATTCCGTAGATCTGCCCGTGTGGAAGGAAGCCTTTGTTTGAACTTCAGGGAAAGCCCTCCACCCAAAGGTCGGCCCGGAGCGGATTAGGACCCAAATGTGAAAGGCGCTGACTTGAAGCACGATCTCAGACACTCGTGGCGAAGGAGAACCTGCGCCGAGGACGCGCCAAGCGCTCCGCGCACATCGGGGACGTTTCAGCTCCGCACAGGGCGCCCCGCGCCTCCGTCCGCAGCAGTGAGCCTGGAGGTTCGGCCGCCGCGGCTCCACATCTAGCTCTCCGTGGCTTCGAGGCGCTGCTCTTAGCCCCCAAATTACCTCCACAGTCTCCTTCGCATCTGTTGTCAGTGACAGGCGGTTCTGCGCTCCCTCCGGTCCGCCGGCTCCCGGCTGAGGCGGCCCGGGGTGTGGGCCACGTCCCAGGGAGGCTGCGGGCCGGCGGGAGAGAGTGGTTTCCGGAGGTGGCGAGGCGGTGCCAGCCCGGGCACAGGGAGGAGCACGGAGTCCCAGGACATGCAAGGCCCGGCTCCCCACGGCGTCCCTTGTGCATCACAAACATACTCACTGTGTTGTTGTTGTTGTTGTTGTTGTTGTTTTGTTTTTGAAACAGGGTCTCCCAAGAAACCAAAGCCCGATTCCGCTGCCAGCCCCCCACACTGCAGCCTGCGCTCGCGTTGTCTAACCTGTAAAATGTGCACAACGGTGTTGGGTGCAAGGCTCCAACAACAAACTAATACACGAAACGGGAGGAGCGGGACCGATGCCCCGGTACCCACCGCACAGGAGTGAATCGTAGCACCCAATGCGCTGCGGTCTCATTTCTCCTCAGACGCGACGCCTTGGGGCTCAGCAGGACCCAAGTGACCGCAGGCCCCATCCTGCTGGGCCGGTTCGGGGCCTTCAGTCAGGGCCTTGCTCAGTAATCAGCCCACGTGGAACGTCTGGTCCTCCTGCCGCCTCAGCCTGCCGGGCGCCCGGGGACAAGAGGCGCTCGCTGCGCTCGCTCCTTCCCTTCCTGGTTTTGTGCCTTCAGTCCTGGCCTCCTGAGAAGCGGGGTGCCGGCGGCCCAGCTCCCTGGCCGGCTGCGCTCCCCGAAAGGCAGTGCAGGGGCACAGGCCCTGCTGAGGGGCTGCTGTTCGCAGGGCTGAGGGTGCAGACGTCTGTCTGCCGTGCGGCCCGAGCGTTTGTCGGCTAGAGAAAGGGCGAGAGGCAAGAAATCCCGACGCGGAGGTGAGCGGCCTGCAGAAGCTGGGCACCCCGGGAGCATCGAGGCTCTCAGCCACCCTGGCCACGGCCAGCACCCCACCCCTCCTTGCCGGCCGCATTTCTCAAGCAGGCCCAGCTCCCGCTCTGGTTCTTTATGAGAAACACGTCTCTGGTCCTGAGTCAGGCCGTCCTTCGGTCCTTCTGTCCTCCCGTCCTCCCCTACAAGAGACCCCGCACAGAGGGCGGTGCGATGGGCCTGGGTACTCGGGCTTAGCCGGATCTATAACCAGCCGCCCCCTACATGTGTACTAAATAAGGGATGCCGCTGGCTGCGGAGGTTTTCTCTTCTCCCGGTTCCCTCCCCGAGACGGGTGGACGGCGCCCGGAAAGAGGCGCCTGAGAGGGGCCGGGCGCTTGCTGGTGCCGCCTCACCGGAGCAGACAGCGCATCTCCGAGCGGCGCGGAAGCCGGGCCTGGGACGCGAGCCTGAATCCAGCCCCGTCAGATCCCCAGCTCAGGCCCCTGCCTCGGAATGAGACCCTGTCTCAAAACAAAAAAAAAAAAAATAGTGCAGAATACAGAGTTGGAATTGTTCTCAGAGATGACCTGACCCAACTTCTCTGGTATTTGCAGTCCCTAAAAATTCACCACTTGCAGAAACAGGAGAATTGCTGAGTTCGAGGCTTGTCTGAACTACATAGTGAGCTCAAAGCCAGCCTGAACTACAAAGCGAGACCCTGTCTCAAAAAAAAAAAAAAATTACCATTTGGTGTTTTGCTGAGGACACTGACGGCCACCTTCCAAGGAACAACTCGCTGTACAAACAAAACGGCTTCGAAGGGTAAGGGCTAAAGTATGACTCATCGACATCTGCTTTCTCCCAGTACTTTTTCCCTCAGAAACTAAAACCACACACAAAGAATAAATCCTTGCAACGTAAAATGTGTTTTGTGTTGTGGATTGTGTCTTGTTTTATTTTTGGTGGTGTTGGTGGGGATTTTTTGCTTCCTTTTCCCCTAGCTTGTGGGATTTTCTTGGAGGAAGAGGGCTGTCTGGAATCAAACCCAGGGCCTTGTGCGTGAGAACCAAGCCTTCTCCTAGTGACTGCAGCCCCACTCACTTTCCTCACAAGCCCCTCACTTTAAATCTCAAGTGACTAGCACAGGACTTGGTGAGGAAGCTTCAAGAGGACCCATGAATCACAAGGTAAAACTACTCACTAAGGATATAACTCAAGTCACATCTAATCAATGGCAAACTACCCCATGCTGATACTGACAATCAAATGCCCAAATATTAGAAGACTTAAAAACTCTAGATAAAGGGAAGGGGGAAAACTCAAAATTTATTTTTTATAGCATTCCTTTTTGGTTTTTTTCCTTCCTGAAAAAGAGAAAATTTGCCTTGAGACTTCTTCCTCCCTGGCCAAGATCTTGAGGTCAATCAAGTTCAACTCATTCCCTCCGGCTTCTTCCGTGGAAAAGAAAGACCAAACATTTAATTAAAGAACATAATCCGCTAATGTGTCAATAGGCTAATATGCTGTCCCAACAAGATAATTACAATGTTCACTGGGTTAAAATCCCAGTTCCCAGAAGGTCCCGGGGGTGAGTCATGTGGGGGAGTCCCGGCCTGAGGCGCATGGGTGAGCACAGTGGAGCCCTGAGCCTCCCGCCCTTTTTCGGACAGCCTGCTGCCCTGGGCTCCCGTGAGCGGCTTTGGGCAGAACTGACCCTCGGGAGCCACAACCACTTTGCTTCCGTAGGACAGTCTGACAAGCCGAGAGTGCGAAAAGCTCTGTGCAGGTTCAGCTTCCCGCTGACCTCTTCTCACCGATGGGCCAGGGCTACTCCCAGTCCAGGAAATGGCAGTGAGTGCATACCAAGAATGTTTACAGATTAAGAAAACTGAACAATCTGGTGGCAAAATAAGCAAAAATCAGGAACAGGGACCTCACAAAAATTAAAAGGAAGTGATCCACAAACATTTGAAAAGATAATCTCATTGGTAATGAGGAAAATGCCCAATTGAGATGTTCTTTAAAAGTTTGATGTTATCCAATACGGGGGAGGAAGTAGAGAAATTCTTGATTTTTCCATCACTAATGAGACAGAGCGGCGGTGTTCTTTGGATCTCCTGGGCCTAAAGCACGTGGCCTTTTTTAATGGCTGGACCTCTCTGCATTCATCCAAGCATGTTCTCCACACACACAAACTGCGCCCTCTTCAGGGCTGCTCGCTGCAGCCTTAATGGAACAGTACTTCTCTGCTTTTGTTCCCGGCCTGAAATTAATAGGTGCCTGCGCTTCCACGTTCCAGAGAGATCCTATAATGAGCCCCTGAACTCATCCCCCAGGATGCCTGAAACCGCAGACACAGTGCTGGGCCTCTGATAGGAAGATCCCCAAGAGGACAGGGGACAGCCAGAAAGAATCCAGGCCTTTTAAGTTCCATCATCAATGGCTGTACGCTTTGGGGCAACTCTCCTGAAGGATTTCTTGCTCCTTTCCCTTGTTTTTCTTCTCTTTTTTCTTCTTCTTTCAGATCTTCAGTGTTCATCCCTGCAAACTTTTTAACTTTTAGCTTTTCTAACTTTCCTTCCTCAGTCATCCACTGACCTCTAAAGCTTGGTAGTTTCTCCACAGACTTTCATACCACATGTTCAGGTGCCTTCTCCAGCATAGGCCCTGCCACCCTCCCTAGCGTAAACCTTCATGCATAATTCATGAAGATTCTGAAACTAACACCAAACATTAATAAAAGCTATACTTGGAGTCCTTATGAGGCATCGAAGGCCACACATTTTGCATTTATTTTTCTATTAAATCTTCACCGTGTTTCTCAAAAGCAAGAACTAGCGTTCCCCATTTCGCAGTTCAGAAAACAGCTGTGGAAAGTCTGTAACTTCCGAGGGTCACCACGGGAGACAGTGACTGAGCTGAGACTCCGAGCCAGACCTCTGGGCCAGGTTTCCACAGAGCACCCCTCACCGCGCTCTGGGCTCTGTGAGGCGCCAGCTCACTCCACCAAGGCCACCACCCGGCCGGGTTCCTGGACTCTCCCCACTGGACTTGCAGGCCTTCCAAGACCTTCGCCCCTGAGAAGCCTGTTCCCACCTTGGCTTCAATCCTCTGTGTCTTCCTGGTCATGGCCTTGCCTGTAATCCTAGCGGGGTTCATCTGGTCTTCACCCTTCCTTGTTCTTCAGTTTATCCTCACTTAGGTGAAGCACGGACACACATTAGCGATCTATACAACCACCACATAGCATCTCTTGCCATTGGGATCTCTCACTCCCGGCACTTGCATTTTCAATCTCAATATAATGAAAACTATGCTGCTGGTGTTATTACTCCTTGAACACTTAGCATTTCTAGAGAAAGCCCGTACTTTGGGTCTGCAGGGATTAAATGTGCCTAATTTCAGCTAGGCTTTCCTGACTGCCTAGAAATTATTTTTTTTCATCCAAAATCAATTCTCACCTTTCCATAGTTGCTCCTCTAGTTCCTACACCATTCCTGGAAATCTCTCAGTGTTCAAAAATCACTGTCTTAGTTTCCTCCTTCATTTTGGGGACAAAATACATGACACTCATAATTTAAAAAGAGATTTATTTTTGCTCACATTTCAGTCTATATTCCAAGGCAAGATGGCAGGGCAGAGGGCCCCAGTGGAGGAGGACTGCTCACAGCATGGTGGATAGGAAGCCAGGGGGCAGCCCTGACCACCAGGCTCAGCCCTTGCTGACCCACACGCGCTGACCACATTTCATCTCCCTCCAGCAAGTCTGCCATGAGCCCCCCACAGCCCAGTCACCTTTCAAACACATGAGGCTTTGGGATCCTTTTAGCTCTAAAGCTGATAGTCGCTTTCTCATTCACTGGTAAGATCCAAATTGTCCAAGGTAGACTCTGCAATTTCCCTTCCTGTGTCTCGGTAGGTCTTGGTGATTCCAGTCTGCCACTCCTCTCTGCCCCCAAGCAAGAGGGGGGGTCTCAGCCTCCAGGAGGCCCAGCCAGGCCGTTTCCTTTTCCCTGCTTCCTTCAAGAGCTCTTGCAACAAGAATCTCCCCGGCTCTGCTTTCTTTTGCTCCCCGTTTGCCTCCAAAATATTCTCCCTCGGTACAGTTTCTTCCCCTGACCCTACTCCCCTCAGCTTCTGCCCACTGTGTTTTCTTCTGAAAATGTCTTTGAAAAGTAGGCTGCCCTCCGTTTCCATGTTCCCCCGCCCACTCGTTCCCCAGTCCTTGGAATTTGGATCCCCCACCCGCTGCGGTTCTTTCTAAAGCTGTGCGATCAAAGGTCACCAGTGACCCATTGGCAAGGCTTGCAACTTCTCAGGCCTTTGTGAGCTGCTCACTACGAGGACCCTCTCTTTCCTGCGGCTCCTCCTCCCTTGAGGCTGACTTCTGGATCCGCTTCCGGGTCTCTGGTTCCTCGTGCTGTGCCTTTTCCTGGTTTCTCTTCCTCTTCCCCTCTGCCATGAGCAAACACACCTACCGAGGCTCTTTAGCGTTCCTTCTTCTTCCTCCAGGGTTCTCCACTATTACCTTGATATGTGTTATTCTGAAAACACTTTTGTCTTTTGCTAAATAAAAGTACTTTTCTTTTTTAAAAAATTTTTCTAATTTTCATTAGTACATGTTTGCAGTATCTAATGATCACATTTCTGTAGAGATTGTATTTCCAGCACCCCGAGTGCAGAGGCTGAGGCAGGAAGATCACCAAGAGTTAAAGGCCAGCCTGTATTCCAAAGCAAGAGCCTGCCTCAACAATAAAAAATAAAAATATAGCTGGGCGTGGTGGCTCACGCCTGTCATCCCAGCACTCGGGAGGCAGAGACAGGAGGATTGCTGAGTTTCGAGGCTTGCCTGGACTACATAGTGAGCTCAGAGCCAGCCTGAACTACAAAGCAAGACCCTGTCTCAAAAAAAAATAAAAATATATAGTCTATGGAGAGTTGGCACATGTAGATAACACATCTTAAAGCTTTTTATGTCCCTTCCTACTCCCCTCCCCCCTTAGTTCCTGTCTCATTCGTAAAACATCTGTCTTCCTATTTCCATTTTCATGGATTTTGCAGTTTAAATCATTTATATTTTGGGTTTTTCATATAAGCAAAACCGTATGTATTTAAGTGTCTGATTTATTTCACTCAAAATTCTTATTTCAGGGTGTATCCATTTTCCTCCAAATGTCTCCAGTGTCTCTCTTTATGGCAGAGTAGTACTCCATTCTGTATAAATCTGTTCATCAGTCCTTAAGTGTCACTTTTCTGCATATCATTCTGAATATACTTTAAGCTCAAATACCCTAAGTTCCTGAAGTTTCATTTTAAAAGCTGCCCTTTGTGAATCTTCAATTCATACCTCTAAACATTTTTGTTGTTGTTGTTGTTGTTTTTTGAGACAGGGTCTCACTTTGTAGTTCAGGCTGGCCCTGAGCTCACTATGGTGCCCAGGCAAGCCGCCGCGAACTCAGCAATCCTCCTGTCTCTGCCTCCCGAGTGCTGGGATTACAGGCGTGAGCCACCACCCCTGGCACTGTGGTATGTGGCATTGATTGCCGGTGGGCGTGAGTCTCCACGCCCAGCATTGTATGTGGTCACTGGGGATTGAACTCAGGACCTTGAGCTTGCAAGGCAGGCGCAGGAACCACTGAGCTAACCCTCCGGCCCTCAGGCACATTTTTTTTCTTTAAAAAATTGTTTATTACAAAACCTTTTTTTTTTTTTTTTTGAGACAGGGTCTCGCTTTGTACTTCAGGCTGGCCCTGAGCTCACTATGGAACCCAGGCAAGCCTCGAACTCAGCAATCCTCCTGTCTCTGCCTCCCGAGTGCTGGGATTACAGGCGTGAGCCACCACGCCCGGCTACAAAGGCATTTTTTTTAGAAAACATGATAGAAGCTGTGTGGTGTGAGGAGGTTATCCTGGGAGTGAAAAATCTCTTGTCCATTAAACTCCAGCTGGACAGAATTCCGTGAGGGCTTGTTTCCTGGGACGCCGAGCCGGGGCAGGCGCCGTCTTCGTGGAAGTTGGCAGGTGCTCATGGCGCCCCGTCGGTACGGAGGCTCTGGCATCTGTGCCGCTGTCGAGACCAAGCTGCGCGCCACGGCTACTGGCCAGAGAGGAGATTACGCAGCCTCCGGTCCCAGAACACCTGGGCCGCCCAGGTGCGCGAAGGGCGGCGCGAGAAACG
>PVIC010002272.1:0-79597 GCA_004025085.1 Thryonomys swinderianus | reverse complement strand
AGCAGGTGGAGGCCTGGCCAGGGCCGGCACAGCCTGGAAAGAGCCACGCGCCAGGAGGGCAGAGATCAGAGAATTGATGCCCACCCTCACTGCGTCCTGTAAAGGTAGAGGCGGCACTCAAAGCCCTGCTGTAGGCTTTCTTTAAGAATTTGAACCATTTTTTTTAAAAAATTCAATGTATTTTTGCCAGGCATGGAGGCTCACACCTGTCATCCCATCACTCGGGAGGCAGAGGCAGGAGGACTGCTAAGTTCCAGGCTCACCTGAGCTACATAGTGAGCTCAGGGCCAGCCTGAAATACAAAATGAGACCCTGTCTCAAAAAAAAAAAAAATTCAATGTACTTTTAACTGATACAAAAAGATATGAGAGTGTCTGAACAGGGCTGCAGGGTGCCCCACAGCCCCCCTCCTCCCATCTCGCCACACGCGCCATACCTGGAATTTTTTTTTTATAATTTCAAAAGATTCAAAACAGTGCCAAGGAAGGAAGGTAAGTTGAATCCACTGGGACATACATTAGACTGCGTGACTCAAATTCCATGAAGGCTTCCTGAGAGAAAGAATAAATTATGTATCCACCTGACCTAGACACTCCCGATATTTGTTTGTCTGGTGGATAAAACCGAAAGTTATGCTAATCCTGCAGAAGCCAATTTGGCCAGATCGGAGAAATCTGCTTTCAGAGGGAGACTGCCGAGAAGCCTCGAACCCAGCTCCCGAGACCCGCCTTTCAGGCCCCCCCATTCCGCCTGCGATGCTTTCGAGGTCTGCGCACCTGCTTCGAAAAGGTCTGGCAGGGACAGAGAAGGCGCACGATTCTCCTTTTATGAGGTTTCACAACAGGCTGTCAGTTTCCCCGGACTCCGCAGAGCTGCGTGGATCCCTCAAGAAAGCTGCGTGCCAACCGGCCGGGGGCAGACAACGGGAGGAAAAATGTGTTTGTTTTGTGCCTTTTAATCATCGCAAGGGGAAACTCAGTCTTTGCCAAGCTCAGGAGAAATACGTGATGCCATTTTCAAGCTTTGTTTAAGCTAAAGGAAAAACTGCAGTGTGTTTGCTTCTTTTTTAATTAACTAATTTATTTGTGTAGTTCTGGGCTCCAACCTAGGGCCTCCCCAGCGACACCCCTTACCCAATCCTCAGATTTAAATTATCCCAAGACGACCGTAAACTGCATTGCCCAGGAGAGTGGGGCCCGAAGGAGCCTGAGCCGTTCCAGAAAAAACAGCTGGCACCCACGGCTGGGATGTGTGCTAGAAAACCGACCCGCTTCCAGCAGACGGCGGCTGATGAGAAACAGCATGGAGCTTCGGGGGGGGGGAGGGCTCGGAGGGGGAGGGCTGGGGGGGAGGGCTCGGAGGGGGAGGGGGAGGGGGAGGGCTCGGAGGGGGAGGGCGGAGCCCCCCCCCCCCGCCTGCACTGCGCGTGCTTTCCCACCGCCCGCCTCTGGACCGGTTCCTTACTAAAACAAATAGGCCTAACAAACAATCTTTGATAGTATACGCTCATAAAGGCGAACAATGAAAATACTATGGCGTGTTCCTTCAGACGGCACCGGGCCTGTGTGGAGTTAGCACACACAAAAGCAAAACAGACGGGCCACTGAGGGCTGACTCCCACAGGTCAGCAGCTTCTAGCAACTTGCTCTTTGCAGGCGACTGACTCAGTTTCCCTCTCTGGGCAGTGTGGCCCTCTCCCTGGGAAGGCACCGTGTCCGCACGCTGTCTTTTGGGATGAGAGGCAGCGGCACCAAAGCGAAGCTGTGACCCCCCCGCGTCAGGAGGGAGGGTCCGGCCTGAGGAGAGGGCCCGAGGGTTATCTCGCCGGGCCTGCTCTGCGGGCACAGGGTGGAGGAGAGGCGAGAAAATGATCGATGCTCTTATCGGCGGCAAAAATGGCCGCGAGGATTGTTTCCTCCTTGCGTCTGCTCAGGAAGGACGTCCGCGCGGCAGACTAAACAGAGGCCTCGCTCGGACCCCGGGAGCGCCTGTGGGAACCAGGGCCTCCCTCCCTCAGCCGGCCCGGGCAGGCCAGACGCTGGCCAGGCCACTCCTGAGGAGAAGCAGAACAGGCCCGGGCTGTCACCAAGGCTGGGGGTCTGGGGCACCCCGGGGAGCAGATGGGGCCCCACCCCTGAGGTTGTTTCCTGGGAAAGCAGAGCCCCCATTTGCCCCTTGGTAGCCGAGCACCCGCACAGAAGCGGGGTGCTCCTTTTGCCCCGGGCTTGCCCACGGCCTCGGGGAGCATCAGGACGAGGTCCTCTCTCCGGAGTGTGTGCGCGTGCCACTCTGCACGCCTGCGCTGGTGTGAGCACCTGCGGACTCTGGGGGCGGGCAGCTGGGCAGTGCGCTGAGACACGGACGTGGACCCAGCTCGCCGCCCCAGAGCTTGCTCCCTGTGTTGTCCGTGTGGGTGTCACACGGTGCCTGGTTCCGGGAGCCCCACTCTGTACCCGCTGCTAAAGTGCCAAGCCCAGGGGCCCCACGCCAGCACTTGTCAAGTCAGAGTTAGTGGACGTGTCGAGGGTCTGGAGGGCACATCTGTTCTTGCATTCCCACATCCAAAGTGGAGGTGGCCCAGGTGGCAGTGGGCACTGCATCTTTGCGGGTGGCACACAGGCCCCATGAGACACAGGGAGTCAAGTCGCGAAGGCTGTGCGGGCTTTGCTCTTGGACATCGGAGGGTACGGTCTGCAGCCAACCGAGAGGAGTGTGGGGCTCCCCGGAGCCCCGGGCAGCGACGGCACAGGTGTCCCGAGTCTGGTCTGCCCTGTTTATTGGGATCATTAGGGTCTAGGCCTAGGAGAAATGGCACAGCAGGCAGATTCCCCTTTCAGGAAGACTGTGATCTGCCCTAACCATAAAAAGCCCTCCCAGGCGCCCTCCGGCAGAAGGGCCTTTGGGAACGATAGCTTCCGGCCTGGTGCAGCTCGGGGTGGGGGTGGGGCGTGAACTTCGCACGGGTGAGAGCCTAATCAGAAGTGGACACGGCCCATGAGGCACAAAGTGGGCACTGGGTTTAGATGCCCTCATATTATAGCGTGGCTCTAAATGAAAGTACTGGGCTGGGCACAGCTCTGTCCCCCCAGCCAGGCCCTTTTCTCTGCACACCTGATAGCTGCTTTTTCCGCGGACATCGCCTGTCGCAGCCGTCTGCCCTACGCCTGCCTTCCAAGCTAAACAGCGCTGATGCCGGCACGCCGCCCTCGCAGTCCTGTCTGCCCAGCTCCCCTCACGAGGGAGCTGAAGGTGGGCGGCCACGCCTGGCCCCACACGGCGGCTGCGGGCGTGTCATGCACACGGGGTGCAGGGCCTCACCAGCTGCCGCGCTCACGGCCGTGCACCAGTCTGGTTCTCGCCTCTGGCTCCTTGGGGCTTCAGCTTTGGTAATTAGGACGACAACGGCAAGGTTCGGAAACGGAAGCGCGTCTTCCTGGACGCCAGCAGCCTCGTCTGTCACTTTTATTGCAGACCTGGCTGCCAGGGCGGGCGCTCCCCGGCCTCTCCCGACGCAGCTCCCTGGATCCAGGGTCCTGCCTTTCCACACGCGGGAGTGGAGCCTATGCTCCAGTCCCAACCCAGGTCACCTTTGGCTGCAGCGACAAAGGGTCCCCAGTCTGTTCCTGGGAGTGCGCGGGGAGGTGAGCGCTGTCGCACTCGGAAAGGGCCATTATTCCTGGGAAGCCCTCCAGCGGCTGGGCCACTCCCAGGGTCCCTGACCCCAGGCTCCAGGCCGGCCGGATGCGCCCCAGCCCTGCGGCCTAGGCAAGCCGGGTCACGACGGCAGGCGGCAGGGGGCGCTCGGAGCTCGCGCAGCGCCCTGCGGTCCCCGGTCCGGAGGCTCCAGGTGGCGCGGGAGACTGGGCGGTCGGCCCCGAGCCCCAGCCCAGAGCTACCCAGGCCTTCCGCCCTTCCCCTTTTTTCCGAGCTCCAGGGGAAGGGGCGGAATGGTCGCCCTGAGCCGCTGTGCCCACCTCAGACCGTGAGCCCCGGGTGGCCACTGCTCCGGCCGGCGGCGGCTCCCACAGGCGCGTGCTTCTGTTTCTGAACCACGGTTCTGGGCGCGAGGAGCTGGGCTCTCGGGACAAGCCCGACCAGGGCGCCGAGGCCGGGCGAAGAGCGCTCCGCGGCCCAGCGCTTGGTCCAGCGGGTGGCAGGGGCAGCCCTGCCCTGCAAGGTGCTGCGGCGCCCTACGTGACTCCTTCCCGGGACCGGCGTCCAGGGCCTCGCGCGGGGTGCAGGGCGCGCGCTCCCGCAGCCCCACAGCCGCGCCCGTCCCTCCGCCAGCAGGGCCGGGGCCTGGGCAGCCGCTGCGCCCACCGCGCACCGGCGATGCGAAGTCGAGAGGGGAGAAGCTGGGGACGCAATACGGGCGCGCCCGTCGTTGACTTCCCAACCATCCGCCCCTCGGCGAACTCGCTCCTTATGGCAGGTTTCCACGCACGGTGACGCCGCCTCTGCCCGCGAAGAAGCCCTGCTTTGGTGGCTGGCACCAGATCCCGCTTCCGCCGCGCACACCGCGTGGCTCCTGGGGCCCAGCGCCGCCCCAACCCCCGAGCTACGCGGCGGCCCTTCTCTCCCGCGCCCCAGTGGTCAGGGGATTTAGGCACCGGGAGGAGGAGGGCAACTTGCCCCCCACACAAGCGCTCCTTGGGGGTCAAAGATCCGATGAACGCAGCCCCAGAGACAGGCCAGATGCAGTCATTAGAACGAATCCTCTTTTCATCTCTGTCGCAGAAGTTCTTTTTTCACGGAGGAGACCTAGGCGGGGACTGCGAACCCCGCAGAGGGGGTGGACATCGAGCTCTGGGTCGCCGATGGCTCCCCGGGGCTGAAAAGTCACACCCACGGGGTGACGACAAATGCTGCCTGAGGCCTGACAGCTCAGTAAGGAACGGCGGCGACAGGGCCTCCTCCCTGCCGGGCCCCACCAGCGAGGCCAAATGGAGAAAGGATCTCAACGGTTCAGACGCCCCGGGGGCTTTGCCATAGGTGCCGCAGTGCGAAGTGTCCCAGGCACGCCACAGGGCAAGCGCGGGCCCAGGTGTGCAGAGCTGGCATCCCGGCCTCCTGCGTCCCCCAGGGCTGCACACCGGCCACCGGTGCCTGGCACCTCGGCTTCTAGGGCTGAGCCTGAGCCAGCGCCGGGCTGCCGGAGGGGAGGGGTCCACGGAGGCCCCGGGAGGCCCTGCGAAGACGGGCTATAGCTCCCAGCCCTCTCCTCTAGTGCACAAATAGATGGGGTGTGTGGCATCTGGCACCTACTCTGGCACTCAGGGGGCTGAGGCAGGAGGGTCGCAAGTTTGAAGCCAGCAAGGGCTACATAGTGAATTTCAGGCTGGCCTCAAGTATGAAGGGAGATCTTGGCTAAAAAGTAAAGAGAGAGAGAGAGACAGAGAGAGAGACAGAGAGAGAGACAGAGAGAGGGAGGGAGGGAGGGAGGAGGAGGAGAAGAAGGAAGAAGAGGAGGAGGAAGAAGAAACCAGAGAGAAGCCAGAGAAATCCTTTCCTTGCTCCTCGTGGGAGCACGGCCCCTCGCCCCCCAGGTGGCCCCAGCCCGGTCCCATCTCCCACAGTGCTGACCAGTCTCCCCTCCCGAGGCCGGGGCTCAAGGCCCGGAGAGGACTTTGTCTTAAGCCTCCCTGTGTCAGGCCCCTCCTGAGAGGAGCCTCGTGGCCCTGGGGGCAGGTCTGTAACCTGCCTGGGTTGGGCAGGGAGGAGGGGCGGCCAGCGACAGCTCCTCCAAGCACCCATGGGGGCCTCCCTGGCTGAGGCCCGAGGTGTCAGAAAGACAGGCGGAGCTCCGGGGCCAGGCCGGGGTGCCTCGCCCTGAGGCAAGCGTTGGAGGGGAGGCAGAAAGGAGGGATCAAAGACTTCACCCTGAAAATTAAAAATGTAACCTTTCTGTTCCCCCAAGACCTCAGGTCTCATCCAAATGTTCAAACACTAGTCACAACAGGAAGAAAATAGCCAAGGGCTTGAGATAGAATCAAACCGTTTGCTGGAGATTTGCTTCCTAGTAAGCTTATAAAACACAAATGCAAATATCTTTTCCTGGCGAATATCCAGCGCTGAACCAGTGGAAAGACGATCTGTACAGAACTGCACCCCTCCATTTTCCCAGCATGCCAGAGAGCGATTTCACCATGCCAGTGTCTCTACCCAAAGCTTGGAGTTGGGGTGAACTGCAACTCGAACACTGCTGCTCTAACGAAAGAGGGGTTCCCCTTGGCTGGCTGGGCTGCTGGAGGAGCCCAGATGCAGCAGGGAGGGTGGGGGGTGGCTGGGGTGCCTGGGGGTGGTAGTCAGCACTCTGTCAGAGGCCAGGTCCACCAAACGGCGGAGTTCTCCACAGCAGAAAACAAACGAATCGTTAAAAGCTGCGTTTATCTGCTAACACCGCTAGAAGCTTAAACGCTGTTTAAAGTCGGAATCCACAGAATGTCAGGGCGTTTGGGGAGTTCAGTTCTTCACTTAAAGCCTCCGCCAAAGGAGTGCAGGAGGGGATGGGGTGCGGGGCCGGGGCTTGGACATGAACTACTCTCCAGTCCAGGGCTTCCCCACATTCGCTGGACACCCAGCACGGAGGACGGCACGGGCGGCCGGCCGGGTGTCTCTCCCAGGAACTCGGCCCAGGACAGCCTGGAAGGGTCTCTGCGACCTAAGAGCCTAGCAGGCCTGAGCTTTTGGCCTCGGAAGGGAACTTCCGGGCAGCCCCTCCCCCGAAGCGAATTCTAGACACAGCAGGGGGGTTTCCTCCTCCGGGACGTCAACCTCCATGTTGGATACAATGTGTGCTTTCTGAGTTCAAGGGACAGGGAGCTGTGCCGCGAGGAAGTCGGCATCCTGACGTCCAGCGGCCGAGCTGGCCTCGAATTTTTGTGCAAGAAAGGAGAAGCAGGGTCACAAGCAGGGAAGCCAAGGTACAGAGTGTCGGACACCAGACAAGGGAGGCAGAAAAGGCCTGCATACCTCACAGCCCCGAAGTCGCCACTCCCTGGATTTCTAGAAGACCCGAGTCCAGCCGAGAGGGACTTTTCTAGAACAGTCTAAGGAGCAGAATGGAACGTGGGCGCAGGCAGGCCTCTTCTTCCCTCTCCCGCCCGCTCTAGTTACCGAGACACGCAGATCCCGGGTGTGGAGCACGAACGGGGGTCCTGTGCCTGTCCCGCCCCCGAACGCTGAGCAGCCGGCAGGTTCGACTTTGGGCGTCCAGGGCGCCCCTTATCTCTGGGAGATGGAGACCGGTTAGGGCCGCCTTAAGCTCCTGGACGTATTTGTTTGTCATCGCACCTGCTAATGTTGCCGAGCTCAGAGCCCGGCCCGGCGCCCAGCTGGGCCCTCATCAGTCGAGGGTGCCGCCTCGGCCGCCCAGGCCCTGGGGTGCAGGGAGCCGGCCGCGGCTGGGAGTGCAGAGCCCCAGGCTGGCGGCCCGGGCTGCCTGGGCGGGGCACGGTCCTTCCCTCGCTAGGACTGGAAGGCAAGCGTCCCCAGAGGGGGGCCAGAGGACAGCACCTTCTCTGGGAACGCTGGCTGTGCCTTCGCCCTCAACGTCGTGCTATTTGTAACCGAGTTCAGGGCAGGAGAAGCTGCGGGCGTGCTGGAGGCCACTGCTACCGGCAGGGAGCGGCAGTGTGAGGGGGACGCGGGATCGGCGGAGAGGGGCCCGGACCCCGTGCGTTGGAGTTGCCGGGGCGGGTGAGCCAGGGGCGACCGCCAGCGCGGGAGGGACGGATGGAGATGTCCTTGGCAAACCTGGGGACGCCAGGACGTAGGGAGGGTCCGCGCGGGTCCCGGGGCGCGGGGAGGCTGCGGAGCGCGGGGCGCCTCGTGAGCGGGCGGAGCTGGGGCGCGGGGACCGGGCGGCGCGCGTGTGGCCAGAGCTGGGCTCCGGCGCAGGGCGCGGGCAGCGCGGCCTCCGGCTCATTCAGAGGCGGCTCTCGCCTCCCATTGGCTGCGGCCGCCAGGGTAGGGCGGGGCTCCGCGGCCCGGAAAAAAATGTAACTGCGTAAAAAAGTGCTCGCCGGGGTGACGGATGCTCAAAAGTTCAGGAGTTTTCCCGACGCTGCCTTCGGCGGCCGGCGCGCGCGACTGCAGGACGGTGCGCGGGGCCCGGGAAGGCGGCTGCGCGGCCCCAGCCCCGCTCGGCCCTCCGCCGGCGGGAGGCGCGGCCCGGCGGCCAGGGCGCCTCGGCTCAGCCGGCTCCGCTCAGCCGGCGCCGGGCGCTGCTCCGCGAGCTCCGGGGCGGCCGCGTCCCCGCCCGGCCTCTTCCCGGCGGCGCCCCCAGCTCGCGGCCGGCGGGGGCCCGAGGTAGCCGGCGACGCGCAGGAGCCCGCGTGAGCGCAGGGGGCGGCCCCGCGGCCCAAGCGAAGGCAAGGCGGCGGCGAGGCCCGGACTCCGCCCGGACTCCTCGGGCTCCGCGGGCGCGGGCTCGGCCCGGCCGGGCAGGGCGCAGGGCGCGCGGCGGCCAGCCGGGGCCATGCAGGCGCGCTACTCCGTGTCCAGCCCCAACTCCCTGGGAGTGGTGCCCTACCTCGGCGGCGAGCAGAGCTACTACCGCGCGGCGGCGGCGGCGGCCGGGGGCGGCTATCCGGCCATGCCCGCGCCCATGAGCGTGTACTCGCACCCGGCGCACGCCGAGCAGTACCCCGGCGGCATGGCGCGCGCCTACGGGCCCTACGCGCCCCAGCCGCAGCCCAAGGACATGGTGAAGCCGCCCTACAGCTACATCGCGCTCATCACCATGGCCATCCAGAACGCTCCCGACAAGAAGATCACCCTGAACGGCATCTACCAGTTCATCATGGACCGCTTCCCCTTCTACCGGGACAACAAGCAGGGCTGGCAGAACTCCATCCGCCACAACCTCTCGCTCAACGAGTGCTTCGTCAAGGTGCCGCGCGACGACAAGAAGCCGGGCAAGGGCAGCTACTGGACGCTGGACCCGGACTCCTACAACATGTTCGAGAACGGCAGCTTCCTGCGGCGGCGGCGGCGCTTCAAGAAGAAGGACGCGGTGAAGGACAAGGAGGAGAAGGACCGGCTGCACCTCAAGGAGCCGCCGCCGCCTGGCCGCCCCCCTGCACCCGCGCCCCCAGAGCCGGCGGATGGGGCTGCGCCCGGCCCGCAGCCGCCGCCCGTGCGCATCCAGGACATCAAGACGGAGAACGGTACGTGCCCCTCGCCGCCCCAGCCCCTGTCCCCGGCCGCCGCCGCCGCGGCCGTGCCCAAGATCGAGAGCCCCGACAGCAGCAGCAGCAGCCTGTCCAGCGGGGCCAGTCCCCCGGGCAGCCTGCCGGCCGCGCGCCCGCTGAGCCTGGACGGGGCGGACCCCGCGCCCCCCGCGCCCGCGCCGCACCCGGGGCCAGGCTTCAGCGTGGACAACATCATGACGTCGCTGCGGGGGTCGCCGCAGGGCGCGGCCGCCGAGCTAGGCTCAGGCCTGCTGGCTTCGGCCACCGCGTCCTCGCGCGCGGGCCTCGCGCCCCCGCTGGCGCTGGGCGCCTACTCGCCGGGCCAGAGCGCGCTCTACAGCTCCCCCTGCAGCCAGAGCCCGGGCGCGGGCGGCGCCGGCGGGGCGGCGGGCGGCGGGGGCGCGGGCGGCGCGGGGGGCGCGGGGACCTACCACTGCAACCTGCAGGCCATGAGCCTGTACGCGGCCGGCGAGCGCGCCGGTCACCTGCAGGGCGCGCCGGGGGCGGCGGGCGGCTCGGCCGTGGACGACGCGCTGCCCGACTACGCGCTGCCCCCGGCCACCAGCAGCAGCAGCTCGTCGTCCCTGAGTCACAGCGCGGGCGGCCAGGACGCTGGCCACCACGCCGCGGCCCACCAGGGCCGGCTGGCCTCGTGGTACCTGAACCAGGCGGGTGGAGACCTGGGCCACCTGGCGAGCGCGGCGGCGGCGGCGGCGGTCGCGGGCTACCCGGGCCAGCAGCAGAACTTCCACTCGGTGCGCGAGATGTTCGAGTCCCAGCGCATTGGCCTGAACAACTCGCCGGTGAATGGGAACAGCAGCTGTCAGATGGCCTTCCCGGGCGGCCAGTCCCTGTACCGCCCGTCCGGGGCCTTCGTCTACGACTGCAGCAAGTTCTGACCCGCGCCGGGCCGGCACCCTGCGAGCCCAGCCGCGCGGAGCCCCGGAGCCTAGCGGACAGGGAGAATCACCGAGCAAAATCGAAACTAAAAACATCCGAGGTGAAAGCCTTGAGAACGCTCACCGCACCGCCCAGGAGGGCCGCTCCAGAGCCAGCGCCCCCGCAGCAGCGCCGAGAAAACTGTGCCTTCTTAAAAGATGGATCCCGGGCCACCGCCGCTGTGCCTTGCGTAAACAGAGGGACTGCTCCGCAGAGAGGCCGCGCGGCGGCTAAGGACTGTGTTACCGCAGATAACACGTAAGTTTCTCCTCGCTTTTCAGAGACTTCCCTCCTGCTCCCTCCCCTCCCGCCCTTCCCTGCCTTCTTTCTCCTCTGTAAGATTTTATTTTATCTTCTGTTGAAAGGAGGGGACCTCCCCGTATATGAAAATCGCTTTCTTTTTATTCATGGACTTGTTTAAAAATGTAAATTGCAACATAGTAATTTATTTTTAATTTGTAGTTGGATGTCGTGGACCAAACGCCAGAAAGTGTTTCCAAAACCTGACGTTAAAATGCCTGAAACTTTAGGTTGTGCTTCTTTTCCTCATTATAAAAAGGGAAACTGTATTCATCTTATCCTATCGTCTTTTCCTTGTGTTGAACGTATTCATTGTTTGTTCATTAATAAATTGCCATTCAATTTGAACGAGACCCATATGTCTGGATACTTCCATGGGGCTTTGCTATAAGGAAAGATTTCAGAGATAACGGCTTCTCCATCCCGATCTCTGAAAGCTGAGAAACTCCGACCAGTCCACGCCGCGTTTCGCTGAAAGTCCTTTTGTTTAGATTTGTTCTCCCTCTTGTGTCTCCTGCAGAGTGAACCCTAGTCAGTGTGCTCTGTGGCTGGTAAAAAGATAATTTCCTAAGCAGATCTGAGCTGGCATCTAAACAAATATTTTTCTCAGTAATGACAGAACCTGGCTTGCAAAATGTCAGCCACGGAAACCAGCCGCGGTTTTCTCAGAATGACACTGCGTGAAGAGGTGGGAATTTGTCCCAGGACACACTCAGCTGGCTGCTGGGCTCCTGTGTCCGAGGTAAAAAAAAAAATAAACTCCCGTGCTCCACCCGCCAGGCCAAGCACGGAGGAGCTTTGGAACCTGTTAATTCCAGTCCTTTATAAGAGGAAAAATAAACCCGTTTTTAAACGTATGTATATAATTCATCCACATTCTCTGTCCTTCACGTATCACATAGAAGGATTGGTTTCTAAAAATATAAATATACCGTGACTTGGAAAGGGATGTTTAATCTTTGCAAAACTATTTTAGAAGCTACGTTTGTCGAATAATTATTTCTGAAACAGATTTTAAAGCAATAACAAGGGAGAGGAGCATGGCAGAATTTTTTAGCCCGGGACGGTTTCTCTACAACCCAATATTTCTTCCTAATTTACAGTTAAACCTAGGGGGCAATCTGGATTGACCCTCCTCCCTTTTGTAAATAACCCAGGAAATGTAATAAATTCATTATCTTAGGGTGATCTGCCCTGTCAATCAGACTTTGGGGAGATGGCGATTTGATTACAGTCGCTGGGGCCTTCAGTTTGTTCTCGGCGGGGCAGCCCTCTGTGCCGCTCCTGTCTGGAGGCAACACTTCAGCAGTAATTGCTGTTGCTTGTTGTCAAAATTTGAGCATTGTTAAAGGATTGCTGCAAATAAACACGCTCTAATTTCAGTCAAAAACAGCTTTCCTGGCCTCTGATTGCTCGTTCCCCTCCCCCAGGCCGTAACCTAATAGCCGAGGCGGACCTCGGGAGCGGTGTCCTGGCGGCCGGGCGGCCTCGCTGCGGGCTTGGGCGTCGCACTGGGCCTGGCTGCCCGCTGCCCGCGTCGCCCCTTTCTGCGGTGGGCGGGAGGGGTGACGGGATTGCCCCCCTCGGGAGCCCCGCGCTGGGCTGGGGTTTGCGGACGAAGGGCTGGTGGCCGGGGCTGGGTTCAGCCCAGGGCAGGGCGGGGAGCGGCGGCAGGTGACGCCCGGCCTGGTCCCGAGGCGGGTGACCGGCTCCGAGGCCGAGCAGCCGCAGGCCGAGCAGCCCTCGACGGTCCGGTTCGCCGTCCGGTGCGGGTGGGAGCGGAGACCCGCGGCCTCTCCGCGCTGCCTTCCCCGCGGTCCGGCCGTCCGGGCCTCCGCCCCGCCCTGGGCGCGCCGCCCCGCCGTCCCTGCGGCCACCCCGAAAGACTTTCTTCGGGGAAATCGAGTGGAGGAAGAGCTCTGCGACCCGGGCGGCTTCTCCGCAGGCGAGGAGCGGGCGCGCGTGGGTCGGGGACGCGCAGGGCCCCACTCCGTCCGCCCGCGACTCGCGGCAGCCGCGCCCGTTCCCGTGGCGCCCGCCTTTGTTTTGAAGCCACACGTGGTGCGGAGCCCGCCGGGCGCAGAGGTCAGCGCGCTTCCCCACGCACGGCGGTGGCGACCCGGCTCAGCCGCAGGACCTCGCGCCGCCGGCCGGGCCGGACCAGCCCGGGCCAGCCCCGACCAGCCCGGACCTGCGTCCCTGCGGAGCCACCAGGCCCCGGGCGGCTGCGGGAGTCGCTAGGCCTCGCGGGTGCGCGGGGTCCTCGCGCCCGCAGCTTCGCTTTGCGGCCACTGTCAGCCCGGCCCAGGCCCGGCCCGCGCGGAGCCGGTGACCCCAGCGGCTGCCCGCTGCTCGCGCAGGAGGGCTGGGCAGGGCCGCCGCAGCCCGTCCCTCAGCCCAGAAGGAGCCCGAAGGCGTGAGTGCCCCGCTGGCCCTTGGTCTCCGAGCGCCCTCAGCTTCCTCAGCCTCTGACCCTTCCGCTGTGAAGTTAGAAAAGTCAGGCACGGAAGAGGAATGCGCCTGGGACGGTGTGCTACACACCTCTAGTTACTTCCGAAGAGATCCAAGCTGTGTTTGAGTGGGAGAGTTTTAAAAGCATATATGCGTGATATTTGCTACCAACACATTTGCTTTAAGAGTCTCAAATCCAGTTTAAGGGAAAACAAGCCTTGCCAACCTTATTTAACCTGGAATTACTTATTCTTTAGTGGTTTGCAATTTGTTTTGTACTATTTTTTATTAGCAAGAAGGATTCTTTTTCTGTAAACAATTCTAAGACAAACTCCTTGTTATTTTAGCTGGTAAAACCGTGTGAAATGAGCCCCTGGTCAGCTGGTGGGACCCGTGGTGGGAGCTGACACATTTGTGAGCTGCCTGTTCTCAGAGTGTTTTGGGATAATCAGTATTTATCCTGTGTGGAGCAGTTTAGGCCAGGAGCGGACCCGCGATGCCACGGGTTATATGCCACAGAAAGTCTCCCATTTGGCAGGTCACAGGCCCCATTGGAACACGTGCTGTTCTTCAGGGTTATGTCGTTAGCAGGCCTTTTCCACCAGGCTGCCTGCAAACAAGCATGCATTTTACGATTTATCACTGCATGAAGTTGGTGTCACTAATAATCGATGTTTGCAGAGGAATAAGGCTCAATTGTCCTGGTCCCTGTGAGCTCTGGGCCATTTCCTGCTGAGTTAGAAACAAGGGTCAGGGAAGGAGAGCGCCTGGGGCCTGGGCTGCCCTCTTGGGGCTCAGGAGGAGAGGGTCTGGCTGGCTCGGTCTCCCAGGCCCTTCACTTGGGCAGGGAGAGCCTCAGCTTTGCGCTGAGCTCCTCCCTTGGTTCTGCTTGTGAAAATCCCTCAGCTCCACCTGGCCGCAGTGGCCTTCCCCGTGGTGTCCCCCACGCCGGTACGGGCAGAGCTCTGGGTCCCGCAGCGCTCTGGGTCCCGTGGGCCTGCCCTTGCTCCAGAGTCCCTGGTCCTCCATGAGCGCAGGGTCCCACTGTCGCTGAGCCCCGGCCCGTCCCACCTGAGGTGTCAGGCCCTTCCTCCCCGCTGCTCTCCACTGGTGTCCTGGCTGGTTCAGGAGCCGTTTGCCTGACCCGCTCGCCCGTAAACAAATGTCGAGTTAGGGTGAGATTGATGGTGTCTGAGCAATTAAGCGGCCAGGCAGGACTGCAGAGGGCATGGTGCGGGAGTCGCTCCTGGCCAAAAGCAAGCCTCGGTGTGGCCAGAGGAGGGACCAGGGGCTGCTGCCTCCCGTGGAGGCCAGGTGGGGAGCAAGGCCATACGCCCAGGCAGGTCCCAGCCAGGGAAGCCCAGTTGTGCCCAGAAGGGCCCAGAAGGTGCGAGAACCCCGTGGGGATAGGCACAGCCCGCTGGCAGCTGCAGAGCTTCTTGGAAAGGTCCCGGTGGGTGTATGGGAGACAGAAGGTTCCCAGAGGCTCGCTGTCCCGGGACCCTCCAGGTGGCTCCGTACACACAGTGGGACTTTGCTGCCCTCCCCACCCCGATTCCAGCCCTCCTGAGTGTGTGACCGACGCAGCTATTAAGTCTGGCCTGTCTTTGTGTCTCTACTTCTCTGTCCCTTCGTCCCTTCTTCCTCCTCTCCTCCTTCCTTCCCACAGTCTTGGACTCCGGAGTCTCTTCCTGATGTCCCCTCTCACAGCTCTGCCGCGTTTGGTGGCCGAGGGGGCTTGCTCTGCTGGGCTTCCCGGGAAATGGGATGGGGAGGCTGTGCCCCGCAGCCCTCCCTAGGCCTGGCACAGACCGGGGTCACCGGAGAGCAGGGCTGGCAGGTCGCACTTGGGGAAGGAGTGATAGTCAGATGAACTCCAGCTCCCAAGCCCACTCAGGGCAGGAAAGCTGCTTCTCCACCAACACGATCAACGTGATTACGAGTGGAAAATTGAGCGAAATGCACCGTGTCCGTCCTGTTGAAAACCGACTCAAGGCCTTTGCTGCCTGCCTCCCTTCCATCGCACCTTAGGTCCAGAGAAACTCTGTTTTATATTACATTTTTTGTTGTTTACTGGATTTTTTTCCCTCACTGATTTTAAATTTGTAGCATATTGAGCGTATTACAGGAGACGCAGCAGGCTCTGGAATTTCCTCGCATCGAGGGCTGGCAATCTTGAAGTCACTCAGAACCGCAGGCTCGGGCACTGCCCAGGCCCTGTGCCCGGCATGGCGCCTCCTTCAGCCCTGGAACGCCTCCTGCCCCTGCCCTGCTGCCCCTGCAGGTCACTCTCCCAGGAAGGGGCCAGGGCGGGCTGCTCCTTCGCCCTGAGTCTCCATGGCGACTTGGGTGGGCACAAGGTCTGTGAGCCCCACGAGGCAGGGCGGCCCGAGGGTGGGAAGGAGGGCTCAGGTCGGGACTGGAGCTCGGGAGCAGAAGGGGTTTGCAGGAGGCTTTGGGGGGACTTTGACGAGACCTGTGTGTGTGTGTGTGTGTGTGTGTGTGTGTGTGTGTGTGCCCCCACCCGGTTACAGAGGAAAAAGCCAGGAAAACCAGCACATCTAGCGCCATTAACTCACAAGGCCCCGCATTTCCTTCAGAAGGGAAATATCTACAGAGGAGCACAGGCCGACTGGGAGCACTGAGAGTCCACTGGCCCAGGAGGAACAGCTCCGGCGTCTGGGAACACGGGAGCAGCGGGCAGCGCAAGGGGGAGCGCCATCAGTCTAGAGCCAGCTTCCTTCCCGGCTGGCCGCAGGGCACGCTGGCCCTGCAGAAGGCCCACCGTGGGGTTCCGGGAGTCCAGGGTCTGAAGGCCAGGGCCGCCAGGATCGGGCCGTCCCCAGCCTGTCAGCCGCGGGGCACCCAGGCTGTCCGGGAGGCGCAAGCGCCTCGGTGTCAGGTGAGAAGAGGTGGCCTGAGCCTCGGCCGCCGGGACGGGCCGGTCCCTGCGGGGCACAACTGCCAGCCGGCCGGGAAAGTGGCAGGCAGGAGAGCGTTGCCAGAGGCTGCCCAGCGGCCGCCTGGCCATAAAAAGCCAGACTCCAGCCGAGGTCCTGACCCCATCCGGACGGGGCCTCCCCACCGCTGCTACTTGGGCCAGCTGGGGTGCAGGACTCCCAAAACATTGGGGAGTTGGGAGCCCCAGCCCCCCGGAGCGCTCCCCGCTGCCCACTGTGGGCCAGAGGCAGCGCCCCCTGAGAGAGGGTGGGCCGGTCTCCCCAGCTCAGCCTCGGGTCAGGGCGCTGGGCTCCCCGCAGCAGCCCGCACTGAGGCCGCAGGGCAGAGGTGTGTGCCACACGCACACCCGTGGCGCCCCAGTCTGCCGAGTCTGTGGGCCCAGGGCGCAGACCCCTTCTTTGGGGCCCAAGCTCGGAAACCCAGAGGCCAGGGCCTCACAGAGGTCACAGAGCCACTGAGCAGGGCCAGGGCAGCCTCGGCCTCTTCGGGCCCTCGCGGCTCCCGGCCACCATGGCAAAGTGGTCGGGGCGCAGCAGCGGACGCTTCGTCTCCCTGAATTCTGAGATCAGACCAACAGGGAGTCCTTCCGGGACGGGACTGCGGCTCTGGAGGGGCCCCGCCCAGGGCAGGCTGGACACAGAGCTCTGCGGCCCCGTTGCTCTCGGGAACTTTCTACCCCTCTGCGTGTCCGGGTCCCCACACAGGGCCGGAGGTGGAGGCGGCCCTGACCCCGACACTGCCCCTCCCCCGCGTGCTCCAGGCCTGGCTGTGCTGGGCCCTGAGGGACAGCGAGGTGGAGCCGAGGGAGGACTGGACAGACTGCGAGGCACAGCCTGCCGCCACCCAGAAGAGGCCAAGCCATGTCTCCCAGAGGACCCTGGCCTGGGAGTTAGCTCAGTGGTTCCGGCATCTGCCTCACAAGCACAAGTTCAATCCCTGGTAAAGACAGAAATCAAGAAAGAAAGGAAGAAAGAGAAAAAAAGAGAAGGAAAGGACTCTGGGAAGTGGGGCGCTGGGGGCTCCAGAGCTGCCTGGCGTGCCACTGGTCATCGCTGCGAAACTCTCTGCCCGTGAAGAAGGAAAGGTGCTTCTGGAGATGCAAGTGGCATGTTGGGATGCTGGTCTGCTCTTGAGGCACACGGGCACGCACACCCACACCCCACCCCACCCCCACACGCACACACACAGGCACACGCGGAGTCTAAGCCCGGTGGGCCTCCCGCTGTGTCCATGCCATCTGCTGATCAGGCCCTGCAAAGCACAGAATTTGTGAACTTGGACTTCTTGGGTTTTGGTTTAAAAATTCCTCAATACAAATAAGGAGTCGGGGGTACTTTAAGAGCTGTGTGTATGTGTGTGTGAGAGAACATGGGGATGGGTCTTAGAAATCCATTAATGATACACCCAAGGTTATGACTATTTGATTACTTAGAGTTTCATTCTGAATGAGGAAGCTCGCTTTAAATAAAACTTTAAAGTCCTGTCTCCTGCTTGTTATGAGCCTTCACCACACGGGGAAGGTCATAGTCTCCCTGGCCACTGGGGTTCGGAGGTTGGTATTGATGATGATTTCAGGGGACAAAAAAGAGCCCAGCGCTGGGCCTGCCCTCACCTGGCACGGAACCTGCCCCCGCAGGGCTCCCCAGAGGCATCTCCCATCTCCGGGCAGTCCGTTTGTCCCAGCACTCTCCTCAAGGCCCTCGGCAGCTGCAGGGGCGCGACGGCTTTAGGACACTGTCCCTCAAAGGGGTGCAGGGCAGGGCAGGTGGGGAGTGGGCCCAAGAATCACACTGTATTTCCTCTGGTCTCACTGGAACGTATACACGTTTAACTTTGTAAGTTCTTACCAAAAAACCAAAACCAAACCAAAAAACTAAACCAAAATAAAACAAACAAGGTAGGAGATGTTTTATAGCACTGAAAATCAACAGCCAGAGTTTTAAAGCTGGAAAAAGAGCAAAGCAGCAGTACAGGGCCATCGCTGAAATGTAAATTGAGATTTAAAATAGAAGAGAGCCTTTCTAAGAGCCACCACCGCCACTGAGGACGGCCACATGCAGCTCTTAGGAGCACAAGAAGGGAAGTCTGGGGAAAGCGGTCCTTCGCTGCTATTGATACACACACGGGCACACGCTAGTGAGCCATCAGAAAGCCAAGGGAAGCCCCTGCCCCGAGACGGTGTGACTCGGGGGCAGACAGTGAGAAGGCTGCGATTTAAGACCCTTTTGCCTTCAAGCATGCTGTTGGGCCGGTTGGCCGGAGCAGCAGGACGCCAGCATGGCCTCAGAGCTGCTACACCCTGCCTGGCACTTCTCCCGGCCACAAACCCCTCAGCTGAGGGGGCTGCAAGCCTGAAGACCCAGCAGCCGCGGTGAGTGCAGGGTCCCTGGGGTCCTGGCTAAGGCCTCTGGCTGCCCCTCTGTGCCCTGTGTGCCGGGCAGTCTTGGTGACAGCAGGCGTCTATGTTTGTACGGTCTGTCGGGCTGACGGCGTGTGGATGGCACGTTTGTGGGTGCACAATACAGATTTGTGAGGGATGTGTGCGAGTGCCCTGTGGGACCACGTGTGCTGGGTGTGCCAGCGTGTGACCTGTGTGTCTGTGTGTGCTCAACAGGCTGCTCAGGCCTGGCGGCCCAGCTCCCAGGGACCGTCTGCTTCCAATTAGCAGCATCCCGCTTGGGAGCGGGAAGGCGTCCTGGGGCGGCTTCTGGGAACCGGGTGGCCCAGCTCCGGAGGCCCCAGCGCGGCTCCGTGGCCGCCCGGCCGCCCTGGCCAGCCACTCCACAAGGCCTGGCACAGCCACACAAAGGGCCTCTCTCCTGCACCGGCGCTGGCCCGGATCCCCCCAGACCGTAGACCTGCTGCGAGGCCTCCGAGAGCTCCGCACTCACACACGCATGTGCACAAGCTGGAATTCCATTCGCCATAAAGTTTTATTTTATTTTCCTTGGAAGGGGAGTGAGGGGGAGAAGAGGAGTCCCGACCTCACCGGCTGTGGGGCAGAACGCCGCATCAGGGCGGGGTGTACACCTGTGCACGGCCTTGCTGGCTGCCTGGTGCGCCCGTGGGTGTGTCTGTGCGCGCGCGTGGCTGTGCGTGAAACCTTCAGCCCACAGCTCAGCGTGGCACCTGGCACCTCAGGACACCTGGAGGATGCTCGGGCTGCGGGCTGGGCCGGGACTGAGGCCTGGGCCCTCTCAGACCGCCTGTGACTCTGCTTGCCCAGCGAGTGCGCGGCAGGATGGGCTCACGTGGGCCGTGCCCTGCGTGAGCGGACAGGCCGGAGCGGGCGAAGGCAGTTCCTTGCCCGCACAGAGGGCGGTAGCGCTGTGTGGGCACTGCGGGCGCAAGGAAGGAAAGGTCTGGCCGCCCGGCAGCGACAGCCGCACCGGGCAGCCTCCTGCTAAGCCGCGGCCGCGTCCTGGGTGGGGGGCACAGCGCAGCGGCGGGGACAGAGCAGCCTCGGCTCTCGGCCCTGGCTTCCTGGGCCCCACGGGGCAGGCTCCTCGCCGCCACCGCCCTGGCCTGTCTGTTTGGCGGCCATTACAGCTACGTTTACAACTTGGGAGAAAACAGCAGCAGTGACTCTGAATGCCAGTTCATGAAAAGATCATTTTAATAGGAAAAGAGAAAAACAATGTGAAAGCAACGAAATTTGTCTGTGACATAATTTCAGCTAAAGTGAGTATGTGATTAAAACGTCTCGATTTCACAAAACCATTCTGAGGAGGCTTCGCCTGAGGAAAGCGAAGCAGTGAACCTTGAAACGTCGCGTCCCGGGTGCTACAAACCTCGGCGGCGTCTGCTCCAGCGGGCACAGAGGCGGGAGGTCTGCTGGTCACGCCCTCCGGCCGCCATCCGCGCTCAGGCGTTGGGGTTGGTCCTCATGAGCTCCACGTCGGCCTGAACCATCTCCCGCACCAGCTCCTGAGGCGCAGACGGTGCTGGTGGGCGGGGCTCCTGCACCTCCCAGGTGACAGCTCGGCCCGCGTGCGCCCCCGCCCGCTCCCCTCCGGGGCTGGCCCCCGCCCCGCCCGCGACCCTGCGACCCCCACGAAGGGACACTCACGTCAAAGGCCACCCGCGGCTTCCAGTTCAGCTTCTGCCTCGCTTTGGTGCAGTCTCCCTGCAGGAAGTCCTGGGAAGGGGAGATGCGGGCGTGGGTCGGGGAGCGGGGACGGCGCGCTGGGCGCGGGAGTGCGCGGTGCGCGCGGGCGGAGGGCGACCGGACCCAGCCGCCTCCCCCACCCGGAGCACCGGTCCCGCCGCCGCGTCGTGGCTCTTTCTCTTTTCGCGCACTGTGCGGCGGGGCGCTACTGTGAGACGCGTTTCGGACTACGGTGCTGCTCGCGCTGGAGGTGAATCCAGCGCCTCCCGCCTGGATGCCGGGGCCCCGCGGCGGCGCCTTCCCGCCGGGCGGACGGGGACGCGGCACTCGGTGGCGGTGGCGGTGGCGGTGGCGCGGGAGCCCGGCCTGAGCTCGCGGGGCCACAGCGAAATTGGCGCGCGCGCACACCCACCCACACATACACGCACACAGGCACACACACAGACATACAGACACAGAGATACATACCGATACACAGATACGCACACGGACGCAGATACACACACACGCACGCACACACACACACGCACGCACACACGAGCGCGCGCTCTTAAACCGAAACTGGAGCCGCAGAAGCCTCCCCAGGCCCGGCTGCTCCCGCTGCCCCAGGGCGGCGGCGACCGACTCCGCTTACTTCTTCCCTTCGCCTCCGCTAACAGCTGCAACCAGCCGTTCGCTACACCTTCTCCGAGGCCCCGCGGCCCTCGCTGCCGCCGTCCCTCCAGGCTCGGTGCCTGCCCCCGGAGCGGGTGACGGTGACTGGCCTCAGCTCCGCGGCCCGCCCGCCGCCTTCCAGGCTTTCTCCGAGCGCGAGCCCGGGGCGGCGGGGCTCCGGGTCTGCAGGCTCGGCCCCTCTCCCCGCACCAGCGAGCTCTGCCCTGCCGTTCTAGAGGCTGCTCGGCCGGGAGGCCGGCTGGAGGGCGCTCACCCGCTCCCGGCCGGCACCAGTTCCTTTATTGCAGGTCTCTGCAGGCTCATCTGAGGGAGTAGGCGAGAAGGCTTCAGGCGAGCGGAGCGGCAGGGACGGAAGAGAGGGCGGGAAAGAGCAGCCGGCGTCCCCGCCTCTGAAGTGGGGCCGCGGCCTTTCCACTCACTGCGGACGCGGGTCCCCAGCGCCGCCGCGGGAGGTGGAGCGGCCGGGGGCCCGTGCTGGGTGCTCCGTGCCTCGCTCTCCGGGACAAAGTACGGCCCACACCGGGCCCTCTGCCCGGCCGACCTCCGGCGCGCGGGAGCTCCCTGTGCCTTTGCTTTTCGCCCTTGGACTCGGCAGGTGGGTTCGTCCTAGTCCTAGGCCTGGCCGACCTGGCACTGCCCGGCGCCCGCCGCCGCGGCTCAGCCTCGCCCCCAGGGCACCCGGCTCCGCACACTGGCAGTCTCCCCCTCAGCCATCCATCATGGCTTTTAGCCTTGAATGAACCATACTCGCACAGGCTTCAGATTTCACAATACATCCGAGTACCCATTTCCTCCCCTGAGTGCTCCCGGAGTAACACAAACCGCTTCTGCCAGCCCCAGATCCATACACAGACTCCTCGGAAAGGTACGAGTCAAAAATCAGCAATTAGCACAGTGCACTGGGAGCTGCCAACGTAAGTAAGAAAACAAACCGAGTAATTTATTTCTCTTTCCTTCCCCTAAATAAACTCGTACACGCTTCTACAAGGCCCCTCGTCTGCTGGAGGAGTCGCACAGTGCCGTCCCTTCTCTCTGCCCAGGAAGCCTAGCACGTGGCGCCCTGCCAGGAGCAGCCCCCTGTGCGGGCAGCGCGCTCAGCCAGCGCTGCAGAGGGTGCGCGGGCTGCGGACTCGAGTGGGCACAGCCGAAGCCCCACTCTGGCTTCACGTGACCTCACCAGGCTTGCGAAAGGAGCTTTGTATTGTAATTATGTTTCCTGTATTTTTCTACAAGCAGCTCATAATGTAAAAACAACCAGAGAACTACAATTAAGGAAAAAGAAAAATGGTTTTCTAAAGCTTAGAAACAGACATTGCTAGGAAACACGGTAAAAGTATTTCACTGAAGCCAGGGGAGGCCCGGTTAAGTTTCAAGTTTAGTTTTAAGCACAGCCCGCGCCTTACAGGCTAGCAGCTTCCCTTCACCCTCGGCCAAGGCTGTGCCCCCCGAAACGTGATTAGGTCAAGAGGCCTTGGTAAGGGGAGGGTGCTGGATTTGGGCGGTTTGAGGCTCCACCTGGACCCGTCCACGTGCTGTGCCCGATGCAGTCTGTCTCTGTTCTGTTCTTGTCTGCGGCACAGGGCACCGAACCCAGGGCATCCCACCTGCTAGACAAGCACTCTGCCACCCTGACGTCCCCAGCCCTGCAGATGTCCTGTGCGTTTGCACTGAGCTGTTCCTGGAGAAATGTCTCGCTCCTTACAGCAGTGCCACTTAGGGAGAAGCTCAAGCTTGTCTGGAAGGCGGGCACTGGTACACCTGGCGCAGTGAGGAGGCCTGCGTGGGAGCTCCGTGGCACAGGCCCCCCGTGGCCTGCAGGAGTCAGGCTGTGCACGCTGGACTGTCACGAGAAGGTCAAGAAGGGCAGGGCTCGGGGGGCAAGGCCGGGAACAGGGTGCACAGGGCGACATGCCATACTTCTGCAGGGAACTCTTTGGAAAGCTTTTGAACTTAACCCCTCCCCCCAGGGTGCTGAGCAGCTCCCCGGGACCAGGCAACAGAGGGCTTCATCCATCTCTCTCTCCTCGGTGGGCAGTTTGGCTCCTTCTTTATTTACGGATTTAAGCCATAAGAAGACAACAGGGCAGAAGTTGAATTAAAGTGATGATTTTATGTACAGTTTCCAGAAAGGACTCTGCACTGGGTGGTCTGGAGTCTTTGTGGAAAAAAAGACACAAAAACCTCTGAGAAAAATTTAAAGCATTTCTGTGTGACTATGACATTTCCTGAACTCTGGCTTCTGGTGTCTTCACTGTTTTCATTGCTATTCCTTAGGTGAACTATACAGTTTCAATAAGTAATTTATTATTGTCAAATTCAATTAGGTTTAACTGAGCATTTTACAGCAGCAAAACAGCATGAGCCTCCCCTGGTTCCCCTTCCCCCGAGCGCTGTGCTGTGCGCCCCTGACCCGCAGTAACGCCCTCTCTGTGGCATCTGGCCCAAACCCGGAGCACGGCGCTCCAGACAGTGCCGGCTCTTAAAGGGCATGTTTTGCTGCTGCGATTTTTCAGGCTTTCCTGGCTCATGTCCTCGTTGTAGTGAACTGATAAAGAGCCAGACCAGACCCTGGAAAACTCATTAAGCCAGTTCCTGAGCCCACAGTAGTTAACGGAAAATCCAGAAAAGGAGGCCCACACCGTGCTATTACCTCTCCTAACAACAGGTCTCAGCCTCCGGTCCCCGGGTCCTACTTCAGCTCCGTCGGCTGACGGGGCCTCCACACTGCCTTCCTGCCCCCATATCATGTGGACTGTTCCTTAACACCTGAAATCCCCTTGGTACCCCAGCTTCCCCTAAGCCACAACCGCGAACGCTATTCAGTGAGTACCCTGTAACACGCAGGGTAACTTTTCAAATTCAACGTCTATAACTTCTATTTCTCCCCTTGTCACTGAATTCGCTTTGGGAAAATTGTAGTATTTATTTTGAACTACTTTGGATGCCATGTTTCTGCAACAGGTTTGCTGGTAAGCTTTGCAAAGAACATCTGTTCAGGAGGAGAGACATTTAAGGGTGTGAGATCTCTCGGCAGGATGTTGTTAAATTTCTATGTACACATTGAAAAAAGTCAATGCTGAAGTGCTATTAATAAGGAGAAGGTGCAGAGGCAGGATGTTACTAAGGAAAATCAAGACCGACGGAAGCCTGGCTAACCATCTTCCGGAATTTAGGTCATGGAGCTGAGAGTGGCACAAGACATATTCAGTTTTTCCTCCTGTTTCTCTTAGAAAAGCTAACGTGAGGGATACGTCAAGTTCCAAGGGAACAGAAGAGGTCCTCTGTCTAACTTTATGCTGATGGAGGGCAAGGAGCTGTGCTTGTGGGGCGACACGCTTTCTGGAAAGGGTACGACTGCTGACACCGCAGCCGGGCGGCGTGACTCCGAGGGAGAGGCTCCGAGGTCAAGCAGCGAGCGGGCGGAGCGAGGCTGGGGCGAGCCGGGCACGGAACGAGGCCCCGGAAGCTGGCAGCACGGCCTCGGCCCTGCAGGCGCCCTTCCCGGAGGAGCGAGCCTCGGCAGCGGGCAGAAGTAAGGACGGCCGGATGGCAGGATGGCAGCCTGTGGGGGGGGGGCTCCCTCTTCCCCGTCACTGCGCATCAGCACGAACTGGAGCTGAAGTCAGGCCTCTCCTTTAATGACAAGGGCGATAAGAGACGCGAAGAGACAGCGGGCAGTCTGTCTGCTCAGGAAGCCGCTCAGGGAACCGTCCATCAGCAGGGCTGACGGGGCCTCCGCGAGCCTCGGGGAAGCGGAGTCGGCAGCACAGCCCAGCGAGCGAGCCAGTGGAGATGGGCGCACAAGGCGGCCCTGCCCGGGCCCTGGGCTCCAGCCACCCACCCGGGCCGCAGCTGTCCCATCCCCTCCGCACTGGTGGCCTCCGTGTGAGCCCCACTAGTCACGAGGTGGAGCGGCTGGCCTGCCCCCGGTGTGGTGCCCGGCAGTCTCCAGGACGGCCTGCCACAGCCCCACTTTCTTGGGGAGGCGCTGCTGACCTGGTGGCACCTGGTGTGCACTGGCCCCCGCGGCGTGACGAGCTCCTCCACACAGGGCGGGTAGTGCGCCTGACGCCACAGACACCTTCAAGTTCCATGCGCCTGGCCACGCTTCGCCCCACCTGGGCAGCAGGCCAGAGCCTCCCTGCTGCCTGCCCACTTGCCTGCCAGGGCCCTGGCTAGGGCCGGGGTGGCACCCTCCTGGCGCACTGGGGATCAGCATCTCCCAGCAGCTGTGCCGAGGAGCTCTGCGAGCTCCCCACTTGCACGCTGGGTCTGGCAGCTTCCTTTAAATAAAATGAGCGTGTGACCCTTGGGGACCCATCTTGCCTCGCGCGTGGGACGAGGCGCCTCAGCTGTTCCTGCGTGCGGTCTGGGCCTGCAGCGGGAGGTGCACTTTCTTAGCTTTGCCTCTCAGTCCTGGGCCTAGGGTCGTGTGAGCCCGGGGAAAGCTCTGGGAGTGCAGCCCGGTAACTGGAGCCCTGTCCTCATCCCTGCCCCTCACTGGGCGCTGACGGGCGGGGCGGGGTGGGGAGGGTGGGGGTGGCTGATGCACAGCTGTAAAGCTGGGGCATTTAATGAAAGGGAGATAAGATTGCGGGTGACCTCAGCACTCCAGGCTTCAGAGTCAGCACCATCTTTAAGCTCGGAAATGACTGGTTAGTGTTAATAACTGGACCCTGGGTGTAAAGATTTACCCTTGCTGGAAGGAGGTGGCATGAGCCCCGAGGAGAGGAGATAAAGCACCTTTAAGTGGACTGATTAGGGATTGTTGTGACATAATTAGCAAGTGGCACCCTGCACGCAAGACTAGGCAGCTTTTCTCCTGCCACTTAGTACTTTCTGCCCTCAAAGCACTTTAGAGACTTCAGCTAATTAAACCTGAGGACAGTCGCTGCACATGCAGCTCAGGAGATCTTGTATCTGCTTCCGGTGCCTCTTTCCTAGAGATGAAAGTTCCGCACAAAGCGCCTCGGCGCTGAAGGCCGCTCCGCCGCCCGGCTGCTCTGTAGCCGACAGCTCCACACCCGGGGTCCGCGCAGGTAGCTCGGGCCAGGGACACCGGAGCTGCACAAGGCAAAGGTGATTTTCCTCAAGCTGGTTTTCCTCCCTTTTGTTGGGAAATCTATCCTACCGCTCGGAAAACCCTCCCGCTGATTAAACATAGTGCCAAAGAGCGCTGTGAAGGGTACGTGCTCCCCGGTGGTAGAGATGGGCAGGAGCTTTTTTTCCTCAAGGCTCTCCTCAAGTTTTGCAGTCGTTAAAGTCTTGTAACTCCAAAGCCTCACTTCAGCCACCCATCCCTCGCTTTACTGAAACCAAACACAAATAACAGCATCGTTCACAATGTACAACTATGATTTGCAACATTTACTGCCTCAGTAGCCTCTTCAGAAACTTAGGGCTAACCAGACAACTATCCACATATAATAATCGCTTTTTGACTGTTTTTCTTGGGGCTTTTCGAGGAAAAAATAAGACAAGTCTCCTGGCATTTGTTAGCAAGGTGAGTGAGAAGTAGACAGGGAAGGTACACATCAGGAGGCGCCCTCGGCTCGGCCCGTTCACCTCGCTCTTCACGCGGTTCCCTCGCCACGGCTGGCATACCGCGCTCCCGGCTCTGAGGGCTACGCGACGTGGTACCCGCTCTTCTAGCCCTTCACGAGGGGGACAGAGCCCTTCTCCCGAATTTGTCTGGACGGATATTCCAGCCGAGTGACTTGATTAATGCCAGAAAGCCACCTAGTGGTAGGCTTCTGGACTAGAAAGCAGGATTTCTGGTCACAGCGCTCAAAGGACAAGACCCTCTGTCGAAGCCAGTGCAAGCAGTACACGGCACGCCCCACCGTGCCAGGTGCCAGGGGAACTCTGGCACTGCGTCCGCACACGGGAACGGGCGCGCCCGACGCGCAGGCTGGCGGGGAGCCTGCACCGTGAGGCCTGACACTCTGGTTTCCGAGCGGGTGGCTCCCTGTGGGCACAGGAAGGAGGTCAGTAGCTCTGAAGAGAGCTCTGACCGGGAAGGCGCAGAGGGCCGGGGTGGCGGAGGGCGCCCGAGTCCCAGGGCCTGTCCCACCGCGCAGTTAGGACACGGCCCGTGGGAAGCGTCACACTGGAGGTGAGGCCTGAAATCGGCGCGGCTCAGCCACTGCGCTGCTTCTGCACATCACTGAGCCTTGTGTTCAGAGGGGGACGCTGTCTCCCCGCTGGGTAGCTGTGCCGGCTCGAGGTCACACGTGACGGGAGCCTCCTGCCTCTTCTTCCCTCTTCTTCCCTTGCTTTTTGGTACAGGAGACAGAACCCAGGACCCCACTGCGCTAGGCCAGGGCTCCGCCAGGCTGCAGCCCGGCCCCAGGCGCCACGTCCGATCGCATCTAAACGCTTGTAGCCAGGCCGCACGGCTGTGTGCATTCTGCTTTTCTCCAGTCACTGCTCGTATTTCCCAACTTCTGTCACCAGACTCAGTGCTTCAGGCCCTGGGGAGCGACTGCAGTAAGGCCAGGCTTTGGCTGTTACGGTGACCACATTCCACTGGGCAGAGGCGACAGAGGTCACAGAGGCACGGGTGAGTCGGGGGAGCGGCAGAGGGCGGCTGCTGGAGCACGGGGCCGCCCCGGCTGGCTGAGGAGGCCCGCAGAGACACCCTCAGGGGTCCGACACAGGGTGGGGAGAGGGCTCGGGCACCTCAGGCGCGAAGGGCAGGCTGCGTGGGGCCCCGCCACGGAACAGCTGCCCCACAAGCTGTGCTCTCCGGGCCGCACCCATGTGGCCCCGGAGCGCCTGGGACCACAGCCGGGAAGCTGGCGTCCTAGCCGAGCGGGGCCCAGGCTGGCTCCTGGCCGAGGCCCTGAGCCCAGCCCCGGGCACGTCCCTGGGAGGAGTCAGTGTCGTCTGGAAGCCCCAGCCCCCACATTCGAGACCCCCTCTCTCTGCTGTATTTGGAGACATGGGCACACATGCCTGGCCGCTCCCACGGGGCCCGGTGCCGCTGCAGCAGGGTGGCACCCAGAGGCTCCGCAGGATGGGACTGGCGGTGAAGGGCACCGCATGCAGCTGGACGGGGCCCAGCTCCCCACCGGCCGGCCTCCTCCCGTCAGTGCCTGAGGGGAGCTGGAGCTGCAGGTCTGCTTGGTGTGCCCTGTGGACGTGCACGGGAGTCGGGCTCCCGCCCTACCCCTCACCTTCTCGTCTGCAGTGAAAGCAGCTGCTTTGCGAAAGCTCATCCCTTACAGAAGAAGGGCGTCCTCTTGGCTCTGGGACCCAAGGTTTTGGGTGGAGCCCGATGGCATCGTAATGGTTCCCAAAGCGAGCAGTGGACACGGACCGAGTTAGGTGAGGGCTGTGGCACAGAAGTGGAGGGGAGACGCGGCCACGGGGGCAGGGGCCGGCCACGCCGCGGGACAGGGCTCGCCAGAAAGTGATGCTCAGTGCTGGCTGTACACAGCCTCCCCTCGAAGGCATCATATGAATGTCCGATGCTTCGAGCACTGTGTGAGTGTGACCTTCTACCCCGGCCCACAGGCATTACGTATTATCTCCTCGAGGAGGCCTCTTACTTCTGAGACTGTACCACAGGGACTCTGTCAAAAAACTTCTGTGAAACCCCTGTGGTTCCGCCTCTCATTCCACAGGCTGCATCTGCTCCCTTGAAGTTGACCTGGCAGTGAAGTCTCCCTGAGGAGGCCTCGGGCCCTAGCAGGGAGCTGGGCTCCATCCTGCCCTGTGTGCGCGGACGGCCGGACAGCGCGCCTTGGCCCGTGGCCCGAGCCTTGGGACAGGGCCCCGGGGGCTGTCGGCCAGATCCACTGTGCCTACCCAGCACGTCGCACTTTTATCCTCCAGGGCGGCGGGAGGAAGTCCGAGAGGTGGCCTTTCACATGACATCATGAAAGCCTGATTTATCGCCAGCCACCAGACGTCTAGAAAATCATAACATCCTTTCAGGAAGATGCAGTGGAAAATAATCAGGGTGACTTGATGAAAGCTGTGCTGGGCTCCGAGTGTGACACCCGCACAGCAGCGCCCGCCAGGTGCTTTCTCTGCCTCAGCACAGCCCCTCCGGCAAGGCCAGGATCCGAGCCGAGGCCTGGGACGGCGCCTGGTTTCTCACCACAGATACCACACCGGGATGCGCTCCCCAGCGAGCGTGGGACAGCATGCTGGGGCACGGAGGGACCGGTGCCCACCCTGGGGACGCGTCTGTCCTCACCGGCTGCTGTCCTGGGGAAGCCAGGCCGCAGCACTCCCGGGCCCCGGCACCGGCTCTCCCCTCGTCTGAGCTGCGCGTCTCTCTCTGTCTAGACTGAGGCACTGCTCACCACGTGCTCTGGGATGGACACAGAGCCCCGGGCGTGCCAAGAGTGCTCTGTCCCCAGCCCCGTGCGGTCTCCAGGACGCTACTCTTTCTCACACAGCACCTTCCTGGCCAGTGTTCCCAGGGCACAGTACCACTTTGACACCACCCCTGAGGAATCCAGGGGGCTGAGAGAGGCGGAGCAGAGGCGCCGGGGTCAGAGGAAACGCAGGGGTGAGTTCCTCAGGGCACAGGAGTTTGTCCTGGAAATGGCCGCGTCTCCCTCGCCCTGCTGCTTCTGCTCAGGAAGCTGATAAAACCGCCAGGCAGGAACCTCTTCTTTGATGCAGAGAAGCACAGGAAAGAGGGACGGACAAGGACAGCCAGCGCCTAGGACAGACGGAGAGTTCCGGCCACACCAGTCTCCAGAGCCGGTGGACGGAGGAAGCAGCCCCGCTCTTGCTCTCTGTGTCTCTCTCTCTGCCACGACAGGTGTGAGCCCCCGAGCGGTCCCTGGACCCTCTTCTGTGCAGGCCCCTGGGGGCTGGGGAGCGCTCCCGGTCTCCCCACACTGTGCCCGGAGCCGCAGCCCCCGCTCTTGCACTGTGGAGTGTAAACATTTGATCAGGGCAGCAAAGACTGCTCTGGTTTGATGCCATCAGACGCGGACATTGGTTCCCCTGCACTGGGTCCCGGCAGGTAGAATGGCCCCGGACCAGCGTTCCAGGCAGCAGGTCAGGCCCCAGAGCCTCTCTGGCTGCCCGGAAGCCCCCAGAAGGCTTGTCCTGGTGTGGCCCCAGGGAGGGAGGGGTCCCCGGGAGGGGTCCCCTGGGGGTGGAGCGCTCAGAAGGGAGGAGCTGCCGGGGCCACGCACACCCCGCCCCGCCCTGCGTCCTGGGAAGGGAGGAAGGAGCCTCTGAACTCCGCAGCAGCGACAGCCAGGCTGACTCTCCAGGACAGCCCCGTGCCTGGTGGGGACCCGCTGTGCGCCCTGGCCTCCCGCCCTTACGGGGTGGGGCTGTGAACCAGGCAGGGAGCTAGGGAGCTGTGTGGGCAGCGCACACAGGGAAGGGCTCCGCCCACACCTGACCCGCGCCCACAGCCAGTGCCGCAGGGCCCTGGTGTTGGTACCGGCTGTTGCTCGAGGCCCAGAGGACACAGCGCTGGACTCTGGAAACTACCCACCGCAGCTTGCGCTGTCCCAGGGTACATACCACCTCAAGGCGACGCAGCGGGCACCTTGCTGCCGAGGCCCAGGGAAGACATCATCTTAACCAAGGGAAGACGGGAGAGACGAACGCCCCACTCGGCACACAGCGTTATCCGATGGCCGGACCCATGGCCACAAGTAAGGGACAGGAAGCCTGTGCTTGAGGGGCTTCTGAGCGAAAGCCTTCCAGGCGTCGGGATTCAGGGAGTGGTCATGACCGGGTTAAGGAATGGCAGCCAGGGACCTTTCAGTGTCAGCAGTAGTGACATCTACTGATCGGGACCCTCTTGTGCTGTGTAGCAGATGTGCTGCACTGCGTGTTGCTTAACCTGCTGGCAGTCCCCGCAAGGGAGGAAATGAATTCGGTAACTGCGCACTGCCCCTCTTTGCTGGAGCCTAGACTCAAACTCCGAACTCCAGGTTCCTGGTCTGGTCGCTCAGCACGTCTCCTCTTTCAGGGACCTTGCTTTGTTGAGAACAACCCTGGGCAAAGGACTCAGCCCCAAGTAGAGGCTCTGACCGAGGATGAAGTGCTGTTCAAGAGAGAGACAGAAGGAGCTGCACGCGCTTTCGTTCCACAGAGGGCCAGAGACAGGGAGGCTGCCGGCTCGACCGCTTGCCTCCGTGCGCCCTCGGCAGGTCTGCGGTGGAGCGTCAAGAGAGGCCGGGATGGAATAAGCACAGGGATCCCTCAGGCCATAGCAGTGCCCCGGCCAGAGGCTCGATGCAGCCTCAGTTTTCAGACCAACAATAACTCGTTTGTCTCCAGCAGCAGGTGAACAGTTGTACAGAGGGAGGCTTGGCAGGAGAGACTCATCTGATGAATGTGACTTTCTCAGAAACAGCTATGAATTCCTTAAGTACCGTCAAGATCAGTGATGATCCGAGACCTTGTAAGTAGCTGGACACAGACCATGGCGCTGTGTGAATGCAAGGATTCTATTCCTGCCGCCAGATGCCCAGACCCTGCACTGCTAGGAGACTTCCTCTGGCAGACATGGCTTTGGGCGGATTCTTCAAGAAACTGCCCCTTTGGAAGACCACAGGAATACTAAGAACTGCTTGACATGGGACTCTGGAGCTTGGGAAACTTCCAAAGAGAAGCCGACTCCTTCAGACATGCCTTCTCTGAGCAGACTTCAACTCGCAGAACTAACAGGCACAGCTGGGCTCTGGTTCACGCACCCACCGTGACTGTGATCAAGGGAAGCACAGCTCCTCTCTGGGTGTGCAGTTTTTCAGAGTCTGAAGAGGGCGGGAGACCACACTGTGCAGTGCGCAGCTGGTTATGAGGAGAGCAGGTCTGGAGAACAAGGACGGTCACAGCCTTGGTCCACGTCTGCGTAGTTCCAGAGTGTCGCTAGTCGGCTAATCTTACACGACCACCATGCACTAATGGTAGCGGTCTGGGTGGTAAGTTATAAAAGAACGCTCAGCTCTATTTGTCATGGAATCCGCCCATGCTTCGTCCCTCATGCCCTGGACAGCCATTGACACCTGGCCCCAGTGCCTCAAGGTTGGTGACAGAGACCAAGAAGTGGATGGTGATGGCTGACGTGTGCCATGCACAGGGTGGGGGTGGGGAGAGAGATGAGGATGACGGAGAGCCCGGATAGACTCAGCATCGGCGAAGGATTCAGACCTGCACGGGGACATGGTGGGGGAGGAGTCCTAACTGTCCAGTGTTAAGTAGGTCAAAGCACCTGCAGAAATAAATAATGGATGATCTGTCCAGTGCTTTTCCCCCAGGAAGAGCTGCGCTCCCAGTGGGACCCAGGGGAGGACTTGGAAATGCTTCCCACAGTAGATATGCCCCGAGCCAGGCCATTAGGAAACAGCGGCAGAAAGGCAAAGAGCAAGGGTGAGGCCAGGCAGAGGCAGAAAGGGGAATTCAAGGGCTCTCAGGTTCCAAGAGCCTTCTGGGGATTGCATCGAGATCTGGGGTGTGGCCTGGGGGACAGTGGGATCTCTCCAGCTAGATGGGACCCGTTGGTGTCTAGTAGTCAGCACCTGCTTGGCATGAACTTTGGCATCAGCACTAAGTGGAGGCCCCATCCTGGCAGTTGTTTTCTGGCTGAGCTGAGCTCCTTGGGCCTCAGTCCCACCATCAGTGAAGCCACTGTCACACACAAACCTGATTGCGCCAGGGGCTGGGCACTCCTGTGGCCCTTGCACGCTAGTTCTGCGACACTGGTGCCAGTGCTCCCTAAGGACACCCTTTATTTCCAGCAGCCTGAAGCCACTCTCCTCGTGCAGAAACCTCCCAGGTGCCTGAATCCTCCCAACCCATTCATTCACAATCGTACCCCTGGGTTCAGGGTCAGAGAGACAGCTGGAAGTTCCAGCACATGGATTATTACACTTCCTCATTTGTGCCACCATGTGAAACAAGCTGTGGAGGTGACATGCTGCTCTCCTAGTGTGTCATCACTTATCTGGCACTGGTGCAAAACACCAACACTCACACCTTAAAGGAGAGGTCTATTTTGGCTCATGGTTTCAGAGGATTCAGTCCAAGGCCAGCTGGCTGCCAGGCAGAAACCGCATTGTAGAAGGGCCTGGCAGAGGGAAGGTGCCCACAGATGGCAGCCAGGAAGCAGACAGAGAGAGTGGGAAGGAGGTTCCCAGGCCTTGTTGCCCACCCGTGATGCACCAGCCCAGCCCCATGTGAGTCTTCAGAGGGTATTTCAGACTGAGCCCCTAACACCCTGAGGCCTCACTTGCACTCATCTGTACCCCTGTCTGTCCTCATGTGCTTCACTGCTCCCACTCACTTTTACTCCTTAATATAACCCTTATTTGAATTTTATCATCTTCTTCTCATTTCCCATTGCTTAATTTTTTCAAATCTTACCCTTGTCATGATCTCATTCCCTGCAACCTCTATTGTTACTACTATAACCATTGAGCTTTAGGAATCTGAAGGCAGTTAACCTTATTATGGTTGAATACTGTTCTATTGTTAGTGAAGGTAAAGCTGTCCTATTGAGTAGATATTTACTATAGATCAATATCTGATTTGTCTTAGAACATATAACTGTATATCTCTTTTCTGTGGTTAAGGTTTAAAGACACATCATAGTCAATGTATTAAAAATCTAACACAAGAGCAGAATCTTAAAAGTTGTTATAAAAAAGAATTCATCATTTATAAAGGAAAATCCATCAGAATAACAGCAGACTTCTCAACAAAAAACGTTACAGTCACAGAGATCATGAAGTGAAGTGTTTTAAGCCCTAAAAGAAAACAATTTCTAATGTGGACTGATATATACTGCAAAGTTAGCTTTCAAAACTGACAGAGAAATAAGATATTTCCATGATGAAAAATAAAAAAGAAATTCATAACCATTAAATCACTACTTCAAAAAATTCTGAAGGCTATCCTAGGAAAAGGCAATGAAACAGCAAAGCCAAAGGCTCAGTAGAATGCATGCTCCAGGCAGAGTAAAAGATTAGTGGAAAGGGAAGACTCAATTAGCAGCTGAAAAACAATACAACTGCAAGAATAAGTCAGTGCCTATCAGTTAAAACCATCAATCCAAATGGTCTATATTCTATGTATAAGAAATTTATTTAATCAAAAAAGAAATTCTTAGATGAATGGAAAACAATATTCCATGCTTTGGGAAACTGAAAAAGAAAAGCAGAAATAGCTCTCTTGTTATCAGACAAACTGGACTTAAAACTAATAGAAGAGGCAAAGAAGATCACTACACATCAGTTAAGAGAATCATTTAAACAGGAAAATATAATAATCATAAATATATATGCACCAAACAAGGGTATATTAAAATTCATAAAACATAGTGGAAAAATATCAGATAAATATCAGTTCAATTACAGTAGGGGGCCTCACTCTACCTTACTATCATAATTAGATCAGATAAACAAAAAATCAACAAAGAAATATGGCAGCAGAAACAAACCTTTCAACCAATGGACTTAATAGGTTTATATAGAACATTCCACCCAGCAACATCAGAATACACATTCCTCTAGACAGCGCATAGAACTTTCTCCAAAATAGACTATGTTGGTTGATTGTGTCAACCTGAATAAGGAAACTAAATTGGCTCAGCAGCTCCTCATCACTCCAGGATGAGGAAAACCCGACCTAGGGCAGCTCGTTCCTTGGATGGTATGAAGTGGGGAATGAAGAAGGAACAGTCTGCTCCTCTTTCTTCAGAGAAGCTCCAGTCTTCGCCTTCCATTGGACATCATCTCCTGGCTTCCAATGCAGAATCTTTAGCTTACAGTGAAGATTTTCCAGCCTTTTGGTGCAGATCCATTAGCCTCCTGATATTGACTTGCCTGGGACACTACAGTGAGCTCCAGATTGTCAAATGGATCCTTCAGATCTCCAGTGTTCTGTGCATTCCTCTGTACTCCTCCACATCTGACTCTATGAGTGGCTATTGCAAGCCGATAGTGTAAATTCTCATATATATATATATATATATATATATATGTATATGTATATGTATATCTTGTATTACATGTTTTTCTAGTAAACACTGACTGATGTGGATTTTGGTGGCAGGAGTAGAGTCACTGCTGTGACTGTACCTGATAATGTGGTTCAGAAACATTTGGGACTGGCATATGGAAGAAGAGTTAGAAAAGACTTAGAGTTACTAGCTGAAAATGGAGAGTTGAAACACCTTCAGTTGTACTTGGTGGGTGATCTTAGTCAGTGCTCAGAAGAACAGAAGGCTGACAGAAATGATGCTGGTAACGACCAGGAGGTTTCTGCTAGGAGCTGCGTTGGCTGCTGGATACAGACGGAGTATGTTATGGCTTGGCAGAAGGTCTGTCTGCATTTTGCTGTGTCTAGTGACTTTTTCTGAGAGTGAAGTTAAGGATAGTGGACTAATAAGTCTTGCAGAAGAAATTTCAAGGCAGTATAATGTTGAGGTGGTGGCATGCCTAGTTACTGTTGGTGGCTCTTAGCCAGATGTATGTTGAGAATCAAGAGCAAAGAACCCAGCTGAATTATTTGAAACAATTTGAGTTTGCCCAGAAAGGTAGCTCCAGTAAAGCTGCAGCCTATAAAGATGGAACAGAAGAGAAATTGGTCACTGAAAAACTAGTAAGAAAAAGTCAAGTAGTTCAGAAAAGGGCAAAAGATGGCCTGCAGACATCACAAAAACAAGCAGGACAGCACACTTTCAGCCTCAAAATTGCAAGTGAAAAACTTTGCTTTGAGAAAAAGGCCATAGAACGCCATGTTCTAGAATAATGACGGCCTAGGGAATTTGTTTCTTGGGACTGGATTCAGAGTGCTCTGCGATCTAAGCCCTTGTTCCCTTCAAGCAAAAGAGAAGGAAGCCTGGCTATTGTTCCAGCTATTAGCAGACCTCGGCAGCATCCGTGTAGTGCTCCTTTCAGGTGCACGCAGAATGCAAGAACTGTGGGGTCAGGAAGGGTTCCTCCCAGATTTAGAAGAAGGCCTGGGACACCAGGCAGTACCTTCCTAAGAAGGCAGTGTGTGAAGCTCTGAGTGAGAAGCCAAAGGTGTAGTGGAGACCCCAGAAGTTTAGAGAATCCAGGGATGTGGATCACCTAAAGAAAACTGCTAGGAGGGAGCAGAGTCTGCCCGAGAGACACATGCATGGGAGCTGCAACCAGCAGAAGTGCTCTAGGGTGGAGCCACTGAAACTCTCTGAAGTTTGTCTTGCCACACAGTGCACTGGTGGCTCACATAGAACAACCAGGCATAACGTCTGCCATGCTGGATTTTGGTATTGCTTTGGTCCCATTCCTTTGTATCCTTTCATTTATACCTTTTGGAATGGTAATATCTAGCCTGTCGCATTGAATGTTGGAAGTGGTTAGCTTTCTTTTCACTTGTACAGAGATTTTCACCTAAGAGTTTGCCTTATATCTCAGAGGAGACTTTAGAATTGGACTTTTCACCAATGCTGAAACTGTTATGACTTTACCAGTTCTTCCAGATGGACTAAATACTTTTTCATAAAGAGATGAGTCTTTGGGGAGCAAGGGGGAAAAAGCTATGACTTGTGTCTATACGTCCCCCAAAAGCCTCATGAAGTCATAGATGGGGCTTTTTCGGAGGTGATAAAATCTGGAAAATGTGATTGATTCATAGTGCAATGCTAGGATTAAGGGTAGGTGATTATTAAATCAACCCACTGATTGACTGGCATTGCCCTAATCCTGGTTGCCTGGATAAATTATAAGGGACAGGAAGAGGCTTGCACTGTCACTTGCTTTGCTACCTTCTGCCTGCCATGAAGTGTTTCCCCTCTGCCGTGTGTCTGTCCTGCCACCCTGCCTTGGAGCCTACTGATCATGAACTGAAACCTCTACAAACTGTAAGCTGAAGTAAACATTTCTTCCTTTGACTTTGAGAATCAGTTATTTTGTCTCAGCAGCTAGAAAAGTAACTAAGACACAGACCACATATTAGCAAATAAAGCATGATTAAGGAAATACAAAAGAATTGAGATTTTACCATGCATATTATCAGATCATAGTGCAATGAAACGAAAAAAAATGGAAAAAACTCCCATAAATTATGCAAATAATGGAAATTAAGCAACACACAATCAACGGTTCATAGAAGAAATTAAGGAAAAAATATGAAAATTCTCAGAATTAAATTATAATCCCAGGGCAACACACCAGAACCTGTGGAACACAATGACAGCGGTCCTGAGAGGGAAGCTTAGATCCATGGATTCCCTTACAGAAAATCAGAATGAGCCTAAAAAAATAACCTAATGATGCACCTCAAAGTTCCAGAAAAATAAGGAAAATCCAAATCCAGAGCTAGTATGAGGAAAACAATTATAAAGATCAGGTCAGAAGTCAGTAAAACAGAGACACACACACACACTCACACACACTCACACAACCAATGAATTGACCTGACTCTTTGAAATAAAGAAAGTAGACAAACCATTAAACAATCTCACAAAAAAAGAAAGAAAAGACTCAAATAAATGCAATTAGAAATGAAAAAAGGTGGAACCATGACAGATACCACTGAAACCCAGAATATTACTACTAACTACTTGAGAAACATGTAATACAATAAAGCCAATAAGTTGGAAAGCCAATAAATTGGGGAGGTCAGGAGAAATGGACTTTCCTAGATTTACATGAATTACCAAAACTGAACCAAGAAGACATAAAAATCAGGAATAATCTAATAACAGGCACTGAAATCAAAGCAGCAATAAAACACCCAGTGACTAAGAATAGCCTAGGACCTGATAGATTCATTGCTAAATTGACAAGAACCTCAGGGAAGATTTAATACCACCACCCCTCAACGAAGCTAAAAGGAAAAGAGGATTCCTACAGTCATTCCCAGCAGCTGGCATTATCCTGACTCCAAACCGAAGATCCAACCACAAAGAAAGCTGCAGGTCAATCTCTCTAATGAACATAGATGAAAAAATCCTCAGCAAGATGCTGGTAAACAGAAGGAATAAATCATTGTGCACCATGACCAAGGGGGCCCAGCATCCACAGTCAATAAATGAAGAATCACACAAACAGAAGCCAGGACAGAAGCCAGGACAGAAATCACATGATGATCTCAATAGATGAAGAAAAAGACCCCACCACGCCTGGCACTGTGGTATGTGGTACTTGATTGCTGGTGGGTGTGAGTCACCATGCCCAGCACTGTATGTGGTTAATGGGGCTCAAACTCAGGACCTTGCACTTGCGAGGCAGGCGCCAGAACTACTGAGCTAAATCTCTGTCCTCCACCTTTTTCTTTTGAGACAGGGTTTTGCTTTGTAGTTCAGTCTGGCCCTGAGCTCACTATATAGCTCAGGCAAGCCTCAAACCCAGCAATCCTCCTACCTCTGCCTCCTGAGTGCCGGCATTACAGGTGTAAGCCACTACACCCTGAACTGTGGTATGTTGTACTGACTGCTGGTGGGCAAGAGTCACCACACCCAGTATTGTTGTATGTGGTTACTTGGGATCGAATCACGGACCTTACGCTTACAAGGCAGATGCTGGAACCACTGAGCTAAATCTCGGGTCCAATGATAAAAATTCTTGAAGAAAAAAGGTATAAAAGGACAATAACTGAGTTTGACAGAAGCTATTTATGATGCTAACATCATATCAAATGGGGGAAATCAGAAAGCATTTCTTCCAAAATTAGGGACAAGGCAAGGACACTTACTCCGGCCACTTCTGTTCAACATAGGATTCAAAACATCAGTCAGAGCAAGCAGGCAAGTCTAACAAATAAAATGAATGCATATAGGAAGGGAAGGACTCAAATTATCATTGTTTGTAAATGGCATGATACTCCACATAGGAAACCTAAAGAACTCCACCAATAAACTCTTAGAATTAATAACCAGCTTCAGCAATGTAATAGGATACAAAAGCAGCACACAAAAGCCAATACCATTCCTAATAATGAACTCACTGAAAGAGAAATTAGGGAAACACTGGCATTCACAGTAGCATCAAGAAAAATTAAATACTTAGTAATTGACCTCACCAAGGAACTACAGGACCTCTACAGTGAAAATTACATCATTTTGAAAAAGGAGATTGAAGGGAACAGAAAATGGAAAGATAGCCCATGTTCCTGGATAGGAAGAACCAATACAGTCCAAATGGCTATCATTCCAAACTGATATCTAGATTTAATGCAATCCCAATCCAAACAAGAACAGCATTCCACACAGATCTAAGAAAACATTCCCAAAACTCATATATAACCAAAGAAAGCCCAGAATAACTCAAGCAATTCTGGATAATAGTTTCACAACTTCAGATTTAAAGTTATGCCAGAAGACTACAGTGATTAAAAAAAAAAAAGAACAGAAAAGAAAAGAAAAACACCAGCATGGTACTGGCACAAAATGAGAAATGTGGATTAATGGAAAAGAATAGGGAAAGCAGGAACAATACCAGAGACATTCAACTATTTGATTTTTGACGAAGGAGCCAAAAACATACACTGGAGGAAGGATAGCCTCCTTAATAAATGGTGGTGGGAGAAGTGCATCTCATATGCAGAAGATTAGGTCTGGACCGACGTATATCACTCTGTACTGAGCAAAAATCAAAATGAATCAAATCTAAATATTGAAACAGAAACACTTAAACTGCCAGAAGATAAAATAAGCAAAACTCTTGAAGACATGGGTGTAGGCAAAGACTTATTGGATGGAACCCCAATGGCACAAGAAATAATATAGTACAGAGAATCAACAAATGGGATCACGCTAAACTAAAAAGCTTCTTCATATAAAGTAAACAATCAATGGAGTGGAGACATAATCTATAGAATGGGAAAATTTTCTGTCAGTCCTCAGACAGAGGACTATGATCTAGAATGTATAAAGAACTCAAAAAATTTAGGCCCTTTTAAAATAAAAGACAATAAAAATTGGGCAACTGAAATGAACAGAGATCTCTCAGAAGAAGTGCAGATGACCAATGTACACATGAAGAAATGTTCAACTTTTCTGGCCATCAGAGGAACAAATTAAAACAACACTAAGATACCATCTTACTCCAGTAAGGATGCCTATCATCAAGATATCAAATAATAACAAAAAGCAAGGCTCTGGGGGAAAGGAACCGTCTACATTGTGGGTGGGAATGTAGACTAGCACAACCACTCTGGAGATCAATATGGAGATGCTTCAGAAAACTAAAAATAGAAATTCTATTTGATGCAACAATTCCCTTCTAGGTATCTTCCTGAAAGAACTGAAGACATCATACTACAGTGGCCCATGTACACCCATGTTTATAGCAGCACAATTCAAAGTAGTTAAATCTTGGAAGCAGCCTGTGTACCCATCATCATGTGAATAAATAAAGCAAATGAGGTATTTATATAAAATGGAGAACTACTGTGGCATAAGGAAGGAAGGACAAATCTGAGGGATTTGTAGGTAAATGGGTGCACCTCGACACTATAATGTTAAATAAAATAAATCAGACATATAAATTTAAATATCACATGCTTTCTTTTATGTAAGAAACCCAAAGTATAACAAAAGAGCAAACTAATAGATAGATTATAGAAAATAGGGAGATCTTTTTAAAATGGGATGCGGACGGGACCAGAAGATGGCAGGTACCGGGCAGGAAGGAAATGAGAAAAGATTTTTTAAAAAGAGAATTGAAGAAAACAATAGAAACAGAGGTTCTGCAAACGGAGAGGGGAGCAGGAGTTGCAGGGGGCAGTGACCAACTGGCAAGGAAAGAGAAAGAAGCATGACGATATATACATACATAAACTCCCCAGGATATCGTGCACTGCACACATGCACCAATAAAACACAAAGCCTGAAAGCACAGTTGAGATGGGGCCCAGAAATGCTGCTGCTGCGGTGCTGTCCGGGCGGAGCCTTGACTGGCAGCGCAGATCTGCAGACGGTGCCCCAGGTGGAAGCGCGCTCGGGCCGGGCCTGGAGGGGCCGCCTGGGTCAGAAGCCCTGAGTTTCGGTGACCCATGAGGCTGGGTCAGGGACACCGCTGCAGGTGGTGGTGACTGCAGGGTGTAAGGATGATTTACAGCTTTGACAAGAAGTATCTGTGGACTGATCCTTCCTCGGGCGCCGGGCAGGCCCTCTGCCTGCCGGCGGGCGTGGGGCTCCCTCGGTGTGCGCGGCGGCAGGCCGTCGGGATGCCTGCTCCGTGCGGGGCGCCGCAGGCTCCCCTGCGCCTCGCCCACTTCTGTGCCCAGGGAGCAGAGATCACTGGCACCGTGTCAGCGAGGAGAGCCGGAGGGGACACGCGCTCGGAGACGGCACGCGGGAGGTGCGGGCGGCGGCGCCCGGTCTGGGGGAAGAGAGGGCCTCTTCGCAGGCCGACGCGCCGCTCAAGGGTCAGGGTGCAGCGCAGCCACTGCCCGCCTGACCGGCCTGCCGAACCTGAAGGGCCGCTTCGGTCCTTATCGGGTGGCTCCGCCCTCGGCACGGGCAGGAGGGAGCCGAGGTGGGGAAAGCCCCTGACCGTCCAGGAGCAGCTCCGGGCGGCCGCCGCGCTCTTCTCTCTGGGCCGGCTGTGCCCACGCCTCTCCCTCCTTCCCGGAAGAGTCCAGTGAGAGTCAAGGCTTTTAGTGGCCTGCTGCCCTTCCGCGTCCTCGGGACCCTCGCCTCTCTGGTCCACCTTTAGGAAAGAGGAAGCGGAAACAACCCCGCGAAGAAGCTCACTCCTTTCCCGCCAAACCACAGACGCACACCCGAAGGGCCTGGAGCCCAAGGCCTCTACCCCATGGTCCTTGGGGTCTTCCCGTGCCTCCTTGCAAGTTCCTCGCCTGGAAAATACACCCTGCGCAGCACTTTCCTTTTTATCCTGTGGGCTCTGTGCTTGGAAATCACACCTCCCAAACACAGGTGGTCAGGAGCGAGCGTCACCCCTGCTGGAAGCTGGCCAGGCTCGGCTGCGAAGCCTTCTTGGTCATCAGCTCTGTACCTGGCATTCCAGGCTGCCAGAGTCTGGTTTCGTGAGAACAGGAATTCCTCCTGCACAGCCCTGCCTTCCCTGCGGCTCCGCACGGTCTTTGTGCATGGGCTGGAGTGTGTGGCAGGGCCTGCCAGCCTGCACCAAGAGGGCCAGCGTCCCTTCCAGCGCCACCCTGAGCCCACGGGCACGCACAGGCACCGCGGGCAGCTGCGGACGAGCAGAGAGCGGAGCCTCAGCGCCCCGGAGCACGGGGGTGGGAGGGTGGACACTAAAGGCAGTGGCATCAGGAAGGGGGAGGGCATGAGTGTTCTTCACTATGAAGGAGCACTGGAAGCCTGTCTGCAGGAGGTGAGCTTTCCCCAGGTCCGGGGAGACAGGCCTGGGGTCCTGTGCTTTGGACGCGGGCTCGCTGTGCCTCCTTTTCCCCCAGTACTCAGGATTGGGCCTGGGGTCTTCCCACCCCCTTTTTAAGTTTTGAGGCAGGGTCTCGCTAGATTACCAAGTTGCCCAGGCTGAGTCTGAAGTCTTCCTGCCTCAGCCTCCAGTGCTGGGGTCGCCGGTGTGAGCTGCCGTGCCCCGCTCGCCGGGTTCTCCCTGCACCCCCTTTCCGGAATCTCTGGAGATTGTTCTCCAGAAGCAGCAGCACACGCCGCGTGGTGGTTCTGTGCGGCAGAGGCTCACAGGGCGGTCTCCGGGTGGTTCGCCTCCCGGACAGACTTGGACATTTTCCTGCCCACCGTGTTCATGGGGGGCTTTGTCCTCCATGCTGTTGCCTCTTTCTCCGTAACGGCTGTCAGAGCTGCATCCAGGGCACTAAGGATACTTTTATGCCACTACTTAGGACTGCGGTGAGCTACGCCTTGACCCAGCACTGGCGACCTTGTGACATGCGCGGGAGAAACAGAAAGCTTCGTTCGGCCAGTCCCTTCTTCTTCCTTGCTATGACAGGTTAAGATTTTGCAATTAAATTTTCATGCACACGAGGAAAAGCATGGCTCCTCCCATATCAATAAAAATGCAAAGCAGTTTTGTAAAGAGAACTGTCAGATCTGCTGGTTTCATAGTACTTTAATCCGTCAGCCCTTTAGCTAATTACCAACAGAGGTTCTAAAACACCGTTTTCTCAGAGCTTATATTTGAACTCATCACCCTAAATTTTCAGATATAATGGTCATAAAGGCAATGCTACACAGAATCATAAATAGAAGAGTATAAATTTATTTTTAAGGGAATTAAAAAATCTACAAATGTAGTTTTAACTCTTATTTTTAAAACAGTGACATTTTGTCAAGATACTCACTCACAAGGATTGGGATTGTGCTGCAAAATTGCTGGCTGGGTTTGTGGGGTGGCGTGTGTTCACATGACCTTTCTAGCCGCTAGCGCCCTGGTTTTGAGTGATGCGGTGCGTCCTCACAGGAAGGGAACTTGGGTGCTTGGAAGAAAGGACCCTATTACTCTTGGGGTGGAAAGCTGTCCTGCTATATGACTCATTTCAAGTACATGTCATTAACTCTTAACAGATGGGAAAACTCAAGTTGCTCAGGTCAATGACTGTGCCTGTGGTTCAGATTCAGGAGCGCAGGATATCTGATAATTGCTTCATCTCTAAATTTCACACATTATGTTTATGCCAAGAGCATTAAAGATGAGTCTAACCCTGCCTCTCCGAGAGCGTGTTTAATGACACACTTTCATTTGTCTAATCACACGCTGTCCGACCGGATGCTTGGGGGAGCTGAGGCATTTGTGTCCCTTGTGACACCAAAGCAGGTTACAAAAGGCTGCAACAGACCCAAGTGTTCCTGTCCTGATTGCTACACCTTCTTTACCTGTGTGGCAAAGGGTATTTCTTTTTTCCTATGCTCCAATGCACTCTCGAACGGAAAGCCCATGCTAGCCAGCTTCTTCTCAACTCATCTTTATTTCGAAAGAAAACTTTACTGCGCCCTCCTGTCATGAAGACGTTTCCACTGCGCTTCGCAGACAGCCCTTAGATGTCCTGCCCTCGGCACTCCATAGGAGAGCAGTTCTACCATGCCTCGCTCCTCTCTGGGTGCTGGGCTGGTGACACACTTTCCCAAGTCCGTCCGTGAGAGTGCCCCAAGAGCCGGGGCTCCCTCCTCGCCCCGCACCTTAGCTCTCTCAGTGACCTCCCGGTGGCCGCCCTGCCCGCAGCAGCGTCTGCGCCCTCCCTCCCTTGGCTGGAAGTGGCAGAGCTGGAGGTAGCGTCAGACCTCTCCAAGAAGCACGGCCTGCCGCGAGGCCCTCTCTCCTCACCCACCTCTGTACCTGGCGTCTACACGGTGACACCAACTTTCAACTGTGCCAACGGCTGTGACCCTGGCACAAAAGCATTCACTGGTCCCACCAGCTTTCTTCTGACCCAACTCAGTGCCAAGAAGAGAGCCAACCCATAATTAAGTGCTAATTTCCTTCTTTAAAGCCATACAAGCCTCCTTCAAGTCCCTGCGCCCCGCCCCCGGAGGTCTGCCGCAGTGGCTCCAGCGGGGACAGCCAGTGAAACTCCCCCAGTGCATTAGCGACTGACACACTGCAGGGCTGCTCCTGCCAATTATTAGTAGTATTATCATTAGTTTTTGGCAGTGCTAGGGATTGAACCCATGGTCTGTGCATTAAGCTATATTGCCAGCCCTTTGTAATTTTATTTTTTATTTTGAGACAGGGTCTTGCTAAGTCATTAAGTTGCCCAGGCTGGTCTTAAACTTGTAATCCTCCTGCTTCAGCCTCCCAGAGTGCTGAGATTATAGATATGTTTTACCATATCTTCAACCATCAATTCTCATTTCATTAATTAGTAGGCACAGGGGAAAAAACCCCCCTCTTACTGTCCACTGATTAAATCCTTTAAACAATGACAGTCTCAGACGGAAAACAAATTAACAGGTGAGTGACTCAAAGAAACACCAGTCGCCTGAGCTACAAAAGCGAGACCCTGTCTCAAAAAAAAAAAAAAAAAAAGAAACACCAGTGCCTGGCACGACCACAGGGTAGACACAGCCCCTTCACAGGACAAAATCCAGGCCGGGTGGTATTCGGCTGTTACACCAAGCCTGTGACAGCCTCGCCGTGCCTTGTGGCTCAGGGCACAGCACAGTGTGAAGACGGCCACATACAGCTGCAGCTCTGGGGCAGCACCAAACACCCCGGAGCCTCCTCGCTGGCTGCCGCCCCCACCTGTCACGCGCCCAAGGAGCACCCTGAAGGAGTTCGGAGAGTCCATTCAGGTGGTCCCTGGGGCCAGGGGGGCTTCTGCCTGGGGCCTGTGTGGCGTGGTCTTGGCATAGGCACACCCGACTTTTGGGCGAGGAGGAGAGTGCTTTCCTGGAGCTGCTCTCCATGCTGTGTGACCACGGTGCCAGCACCCCATGTCACCAGGGCTCCCACGCCCGCTCTCACACAGCAGCGCCCGTGGCATATCCATGGCTTGGGACACACCTGCTAGTTGCATGCGAGAGGTCTGAAGTTATGCATGTAGCCAATGCCACACTTGCGGTCCCCTTCTCTGACCTGGGAGGACGTGACACAGGTGCAGGCCTTTGGCGGATGCCACAGAAGTCCCACTCGACAGTGTCCCGAAGCAGGGAGGTTTCTGCGTGGACCTCCTCTATACGGACTTGAACTGGACCTGAGATCTACACACAAGACCCAAGATTATAAGAACTCACAGAAATATACATAGAAAAGTTTATAGCATGGGACTTAGTGATGATTTCTTAGATGCAACCCTGAAAACATAGACACCAAAAGTAAAAATGCATACACAGTGGACCCTTGACTTACAAACTCAGTTCATTCCCAAGGGCTGGTTGTAACTCAGGTTGGTCAGTGGAGGCTCAGGCTCCTCTACATAGCCTTCAAAGTCTCTCTCCTGTACACAGTGGATCTCTGTGTCCTTAGAGAGACACTGGCCCAGGATTTTTCAGTGAACCACGCACATGAGAGGGTATTGTTATGTTCCTCTCAGAACGCTTTAATGGTTAGATCTGTACTGAGAGCATCTGAAAGCACAAGAGACCAGGATTCAGGGTATAACTCAAGATTTTGGTCCTAAGTTAAAACTCAAATTCCAGCTATAACCCAAGTTGTTTGTATTTCAGACTGATTATTACTTGAGGGTTCATTTTACTAGAGTACACTAAAATTTAAATGTTTGTTCATTGAAGGATACAGTCAACAAGGTGAAGAGGTAACCTACTGAATGGAAGAAAATACTTGAAAATCGTAAGCCTGAGAAAGGAGTAAAAGCTGCAATATATTAAGGACTTGTACAACTCAAAACGGCATAGAATAACCCAATTAGAAGTGGGCACAGCCCCTGACTAGTCATTTCTGCAAAGAAGATGCATAGCGAGCCAACAAGCACATGAGAAGATGCTCAACCTCATGGCATGAGAAAATACAAACCAAACCACAAATGAAACACCACCTTCAGCTAACAGGATGTCTTTTTCAATAGTGGCCACTATCGAGAATAACAACAGTTGGTGAGGATGTGAAGAAGTTCGAGCCCATATGCACCACTGGTAGGAAGGTGAAATTCTGAGGCTATTATGGACACCAGTAATATCAGTTCTTCAAAACATCAGAAACAGAATTACATATGAGCCATGCAGTCTGGTTTATAACACAAAGAGGCGAAAGGAAAGTGTTGAACTGATATCGCACACTCATGGTGATTGCAGTGTTGTTTTAAGCAGCCAATGGGTGGAAGCAACGCAAGTGTCCAGTGATGGCTGAATGAGTCAACAGATTGCGGTTCAGTTGCACAGTGAAATATAACTTAGATTAGATAAAAAAATGAATCCTGACATGTACCACTCATGGTCATTACGCTAAGGAAGATAAGCTGGTCACAAAAGGAGAAGTATTGCAAGATTCTTCTTCTCCAAGGTTTCTAGTTACTCAGATTCACAGAGACAGAAAGCACGATAAGGTTCAGGGGCTTGAGATGGGGGAGTGGAGTTGGATTGGGGGGCAGTTTTGGTTTTCCAGATGAAGAGCTTCAGAGGCGATGGCGGTGGTGGCTCATGACACTGTGAACTGCTGAATGGCACTGGCCTGTAGAGTTAAAGATGGTTACGAGGACCAGACGCAGTGGTACATGCCTACGATGCTGCGTGGGGCAACTCTTTTTGTTGTTGTTGTTTTTTTCTTGAGATAGGGTCTCGCTTTGTAGTTCAGGCTGGCTCTGAGCTCACTATGTAGCCCAGGCAAGCCTCGAACTCAGCAGTCCTCCTGTCTCTGCCTCCCGAGTGCTGGGATGACAGGCGTGAGCCACCACGCCCAGCATGGGGCAACTCTTTGAGACTCTGTGTCAAGATGAAAAATCAAAAAGGCCAGAAATGTAGCTCAGTGCCATCATGCCCTGGTACTGCAAAAAATGGTTAAGAGCGATGATTCCTTTTATGCTATGTGCATTTTATAAGAATCAGAACCCAGAATGGGGCGGTTACACCATGGGAACCCACTGGAAAGTGCATGGTGACAGCATGGATTGTGATTATTTTTTTCTCGAGTTTCTAAGACCACTCATGAAACCATTTTGCGCTATGCTCATGTATATGAGCGATATAGATGAGCTCTTCTTTTGCTCACTTATTCATGCAGATGAACTGTGTTCCTCTCCTGTCCTCTTTTGCAGAATAGGTCATGGAGCCTAGGCCCTTCCTTGTACCTGTGGGTAAACACTCTGTCACAGCCACATCTCCACCCATTTTCAAACTTTCTTTATAAACCATTCCATGCCTAGCTTTGATTTAATTGTCTTAACTAATATAACTAATTTCCCAGAACACCGTGGCCAGTTGTTCAGATAAGGTTAATCAAGCCTATTCCACCAGACAGCTTAGGTCTGTGGCTGCTGCCATGGGAACCTGGCTGCCCCGCCGGGAACTCAGCTCGGCTCCTGGGCTGGGCCGCAGCAGCAGCTCCTCCCGGCCAGGTGCTGCCTCCGGTCAGTCGTAGCTCAGGCTGCTAAATCAGACCCAGACTTATCCTTTTTCTTCTGGTCAATGAGGAAGCAATTTATTCATTTGGAGGAATGTGTACTGCCCTGACCCTTTGCTTTCACCCCGTTCCCCAGCTGGGAATCACAGCTTCAGGCTCCGGGTGGTAACTCCACGGACCGCCGAGGGGACACGCAGAGCGGGTACGTCTCAGGGCAGGGCTCATCTCCTGGCTGGCAAATGATAAGCTTTGCATTTCCCGGCTCCGGGTTCAGCTCCTGGCTGTATACTCCGCTGCTTTTACCCTATAACTGAGACACCACTGAGCCAAGGACCGAAGGGTGTGATAGGCTCACTGCTCCAGGAGAAAGGTGCAGAGCCTGAGGTCTGGCCTCCCGGAGGCCTATGCCAAAGGCTGTGTATGTGCACGGGGGAGCACGCGTGCGGGTGCATGTGCGTGCGCGTGTACCGAGGGCGGACCACCGGAGCAGGGGCAGCACCTCTTAGCGCCTGCCTGTCCAGCTGCAGAGGGTCCTCATGAGGGCCCAGAGGGATGCTCTGCGTCCGACAGGGTGGATGGCGCTGGCTCTTGGGTGTCTGTCTCCTGACCGGCCCGTGGCGTCTGGGCAGGAGCCCTCCAGCCGCCCTCAGAGGTCTTTGATGCCCTCGACTCCTGATGGGCATGAAGCCGACCGTGCCAGGAGCCCAGGCGCTGAGAGTCTGCTGCACAGGTGCACCCGGCGCTGAGCGAGTTACTGTGGGGAGCAGACGGCGCGGGTGGGCTGGGGCGGACGCAGCACCATTCGCCGCGGTGCCAGGCGCGGCACTCACACGCTCAGCAGGTGTGGAGACGGGAGTGCGAGCCTGAGGACAGCTGGCCAAGTCTCGAAGTGACAGCCACCGTGCACAGCATAGAAACCAGACGAGACGGCAGATACCTGCTCTCTAGCAACTCATGTCTGAATAAAAACGTCAGTTTTCTGTATTACTTTACAACACTGGCTGGTTTAGGAATGCTTTCAAGCAGGACACTGATACTCTCTATTGTTAAAAACAGACCTAGGCATTTATTAACTGGTGTTCACACGGCTCTTTCACTGCCCGGGCTGTGAAGCGAGACCAGGCTTCCTGTCCCAAGGGTCCGTCCAGGGCGGCGAGCACGCGGGTGCGGAGGGCGTTCCCACCCCAGGACAGCCGGGGCGGACGCCCACGCTCACACATTCCTCTGCCCGTCCCTGCAGAGTTAGGCAACACTCTCCTCTTAATTTTATTCTTCCCTCCCCTCAAATCCCTGTCATGAAGAGCTCAAGTAAACACAATAGTCCTCAAATCTGCCGCCCTCGGCTTGAGCCAGAGCGAGCCGCGGACAGAGCCAGCTGCAGGCCCAGCGCTGCGGCTCCGCACACTCCCAGGGCATCTTCCAGGCCGAGGCTGTGGGCGCGCCTCTGCACACGGGCTCCCGAATGATTACCCACGAACGTGCCCCGGAACCCCAAGTGGGGGACGTGCTGCGAAGAGCGTTTGTCTCTGCGTCGCTGTGCACGGTCCGTCTGGGGCGACTGGACACGCCTCGCCGTCCTGCCCAGGGAGGCGCAGCGCGCTGCTCGCGGGGTTTAGGTGGGCATCCCCTCCTGGGGACCTGGCGCCTGTGCCCGTGACGAGGGAACTGTGCTCATGGTTGCCCAGCTGAGCACGTCACCTGTTGAGTCTTATTTTGCTGAACCCTTCCACTGAGACACAGGGGGGTGAGGGTGCAGACACCCTGCTGGCGGGGGCCCTGCCCCACCCAAGCACAGGGGCATCCTGGGAAGGCTGGAAGGCAAGCGCCATTTCCACCCAGTGTTCTATCTACATCAGGACATTCTCTGTCAGGCAGCATCTGCTGATCATGAATGAGGAAGGCACTTTCTCTCAATGGTTAATTATGTTTTTTTGGAAAAATAATCCTTTGAGATGGCCTCGGGACCTGGGAGCTGGCCTGGAGCTCAGTGGTGAAGTACCTCTTCGGAATGTGAGGGGCTGAATTCGATCCGCAGTGCCCCAGAAGTGAACACAGAAATGAACTGAGAATATGAGAGAGCCCCTCCAGCCCCTCTCTCGCCACTGAGAGGAGGAAGTGGGGATCCAGGCTTGCGGCTGAGGTCATCTCTGGCACGGCGTTGTCACCCCTGCCAAACCAGCCGCTGAAAACAGACAAGGAACAGGAAGGGCCAGTTAGAGTGAGCTCGAGAGAAACGTGTGTGGTCGGACGCCTGGGACCGTCCTCAGACACTGTGGTCTCTCCCAAGGGACGGGACGGGCTGCTCAGGGTGGGTAAAGGTCACCTGTGGGCAGATTTTACTTTACTAAAAATACTCACACAACCTTTTCCCAGCAGTCTCCGGGGCGCACCCCTAAGCCAGTGAGGAGCTCAGTGTGCAGGGCCGCAGCGGACTGCTTGCTCCAAGAGATGTGTGGGAGGAGGCTGGAAACGCCTGATCCTACATGTTTCTTTTATCACATAATTCCCCACCCTGAATGAACAACTCAGTGGTCTTTAGTTGCTTTGCCAAGTTGCCCGACTACCATCACAGATCAATCTCAGAATATTTTCAACCCAGAAAGTCCCCTGCGGATAGCCATTTAACTAAAGCATGTCCATAGGCCTCTGTGTCTCCTGAGGCCCTGTCCTGACGGTGCTCCCTTCAGTCTGAGGATCTTGCTCTGGGTACCATCAGGTGCTGTGCCCAAGCGTGACCCACAGGGTGCCTGCCTGACAGGTAAAGGGAAGGACAGGCTGGACGGGGAGGAAGATAGTGCCAGGAAGGTGCCAGTGAGACGGCAGCTGGACATGAGTGTGTTCCTCTCTCCCTGAGCCTCTTCAGCCCACACAAGGCTCTGGTCACAATAAATCTGACACTGTTCACCCACACAGCTTAGAACAAATTTTTAACAGCCATTAACAGCATTGACTCACGTTAAAATTTCAGATTTCAGCAAAAAGACAATCACAACTGTGATGCAGCACTGACTAAAGAACCCAGTTTAACCCTATTTTATTTCTTTAGCCAGTTGATGTGTGGCTTCAGCTCAGGGCATCTGTGGTGCTCCCCGAGAAGTCTCAAGTGCCTAGGCTGGGGTGACAGAGCCGACGTGGCTGCGAGCCCCACACGTGTGTCACATCCTCCCAACGCAAAGAGCCTGCGTGCTCTCCAGCAGGTGCTCCTGGGGCACCTGGGAAAATGACGTGTGTACTGGTTCCTGTGCCCACTTACCCCTCATGGGAGCATGCTAGAAAACACAGCCTCCTCCAGTCCTCTCTGGGTGGCAATCGTGTGCCGGGCACAGTGAGGCCACCACCACCACCACCACCACGACCCAAAAATCTCAGGGCGTCCAGAGTCTGTTTTAGGGTAGCACCCAGGACCTCAGCCCTGACAATAGTGTGGTGGTCTTGAGAGCCGATTCCCTAAGGACTGAGGCTCAGTGTGCCTTTTGGTTTAAAGCATCCGAATCAAAGGCAATAAAACCGACCCAAAGGCCTGACAGGGAAACTTTGCACATGTTGTAGACACAGGACGGGTTTCTCCAGGCAGGCTGGGGAGGACCAGGGTGCAGGGTCGTCTGTAGCTGTCCAGAGGGAGGAGACAGACCAGGTCACCGAGCAGAAGGGGCAGGGCTCGCAGCTCAGTCGGAACTCTCAGGGGAAGTGCGATTAGATTGAAAAAAGCTAGGACGATGCAGGTTTGCTCACTTCCGAGGGCAAACACCCAAGAGCCCAAACTCTACCATGCTTCGGGTATAGTGTTTCCATTCAGATTATGAGTTACCCACCTTCCAAAAGTCCAGCCCTGCTATTAGCTTTGTGAGACGCACTATACCATGACAGAAGATGCTGCTGGCCCACCTAAGGTCCTTGTCCTACTCTGAAGCCTTTCAAAATCCACGCAGCCACACAAGTGAGTGGAGGAAATAGTGCTGACAGCACCTGGACTCCTTCAGAGAGCGGCCTAGAAGACAAGCACATTAGGAGCTCTCATTCTCCCCAGCATAGCTCTGTGGGTTTATAAATAACTCCGTGCTGGCCACGCCATATGGCCTCTATTTCCCCCATCCTGACCTTGAGATATAGCCCGAGGAGACCGAAAGTCTCAGTGAGCACTTCTCAATCTGTATTAGAGCAGCGAGCGCCACAGGAAAGATGAAAGCAATTACAATGAGCACTGTTTGCAGCCAAGACCTCGACGCAGTGCCCTGGCTTCTGGAAAGTTGCTGGGGACCCCTTCCACGGGCCCAGGATCCGGACACAGGCCTGCCCAACACCTTTTTCAAATTATACACCCATTTGGGTTACATCTTGTGGGGAGAGCCACAGACCCCTGCGCAGACCGCATAGCAGTGCATCCCTCCTGGCTGTGACGGGTGAGTGGAGGCCGGAGCCCAGGAAGGCCCTAATAAGAAGCCAGGACTATCATCAGAACACCTAAGCACTTAGGCAGCTTCGCATCTTCAAAGCCCTTCGCAAACATTCATTAATTAATATGCATTATGCCGCCCCTGTGATGTCGTTAAGTGTTATTATCCCCACTTGAGATAGAAGGAAGCAGACAGGTTCAGTGGCTTGCTTGAGGCCACACACAAACCTGGAGCGGGGCTGGGGATGAAAATTAGAAGCACCTGACCGGGACACACGGAGGCCTGCTATGGGGTCCTTAGCGCACCTGCTCCCCAGTCGGAGTGCCCCAGCACGGGGGCCAGTGGGCTCGGGACGCACGCGGGTCTGCAGGGGCCGAGCTCCAGGGGACCTACAGGCCCGTCCTCCTTCTGCCTGGCCGTGTCCAGCCTGGGATGGTGAGCAGGGTCTGACCGCAGCACTCCTTCTAGAGAACCCTGCACCATCCATGCTACGGTCTGGATGTTCATGCGTCAGAATTCCTGTTGGTCACTTTAAGTCACACGTTAATGGCATTTGGAGGGGACCTTATCAAGGTGACTGGTGATGCCAAACCCCAAGAACGGGCTCATCCGTTCCCAGACTGCTGGGCCCCTGAGGGAATGCCTGTTACACTAGCAGCTTTTCTGGGTGCCTCTCTGTACTGCCCTGGGCTGCCCGGGCCCCTTGGGCTCTGCAGAGTCCCCCCGCATAGGGGACCCTCATCAAAGGCAGCTCGTTGACCTTGGACTTTCCAGCTTCTAGAAGTGTAGGAAATAAATTTCTGTTCCTTAGAAATTATGCAGTCTTGGGAACTCTGTTACAGCAGCATGAAGCAGACGTGCAGTCCAGCTACAGTGACGGCGAGGAACAGCCCGAGTCAGGGAGCCTGGCAGGGGGGGCAGAGGGAGGCCAGCTGATGGCCAGGAGGCAGGGCCGGAGGGAGCCAGCCTGGTGATTCCCTGGCCGTCAGACGGAGACAGAGTTTGGGGCTCCTGCGGCCTGACATCTTGTGTCAAGGTGCTGGACCTCCCCGGGTGGCTGTCACCCGGGGCGAACCGGAAGAAGGCAGGAGGGCGGACGTGAGTGAGAACTCAGAAACTGAACTTCCCCGGATGAATCCTCGCAGCAGAGCTGGGCCGAGGACGCTGCCTCCGCTGACTTCACTGCTCGCTCTCTGGCTTCCCTTGGCCCGGAAGTCACGTCAGGGCTGGAGCCTTCCCTCTCAAACATGGCCTTCCTTCCTCTGCTCGCTTTCAGGAGATGTTGAGCCTCAAACAGAACTTACTTTCCTTCTGCTCAGAGCTTGCTGCCGTGTTTACAAGCACGCGATAGCTTCCCTTGGCATCATGTGGCTTGTTAGTGTGCATGGCAAAGGAGGGGCGTCCAGGTAGGGAGCTCTTTGCAAGTGTAATCGGGGTCCGAGCGCACGGGTGATGGCCGGAGAGCACCTGAAGGGCTGCGGCGGCTGCTCCCACCGCCCTCCTGAGCGGCTTGGCGGCGCTGCGTGAAGTTCCCGGAGCCTCGTTGTTCCGGCCCGTGCAGCCGAGACTTCCCGAAGCGCCCGAAAGCAGCCTCGCTGCGCCCACTCCCGGAGCGGTAGGACGTCAGGCGCCTCTCCCCTTGCAGAGTCCTTCCCACAGCTCTGAGACTCTCTGAAGAGTGCGGGTCACGCCGCGGTGTCCTCGTACGAACCCGACACGGGGCTCCCCGGGTCCCCAAACTCTAATCCGGGCCCACGGTGGCCGGCCTGCGGCTCCCGCAGTTTCCTTCTTTGCTGTCTGTGCACCGGCCCCACGTGTCCTTCAGCTGCAGAGCAGGCACACGCCGCACTCACCGCGGCGGGCCCTCTGCACGTCTGCCCACGCCGGCTTCTGCCCACGTCTCCTTGGCCTGCTCCCCCCTCCCTCCCTCCCTCCGCAGCTCTGCTGCTCGCCCCAGTCCTGGGGCTCCCTGTCACCCACGCTACCCTCTTCTGTCCTGGTGCCCATGGGCTAGGCCTTCCCAGAAGGTGCAAGATCCCGGGGGCGGGGGGCACGGTCGGCCCCCGCAGGACGTGTCAGATAATGCGAACCTCCACCCAGCAAGAACACTCCAGGCACCAACCACTGAAGCGTTTAATGTTTGTTAGGCTGAAAGCTCCTTATACTAAGAAAAAACCAGCAAACCAGGTAGTTTTCCTGTGGTGCTTCTCTGCCATCAAGCAAATTCTGAAATAAAACCCATTGTTACTCCAAAATCCAACACATGGGCTCGTAATTTCTGCCTAAGAAGTAAATATGCTCTTAGCTACTGAATCATGCATTGGCCTTGAGTCTAAACCAACAGAAGTGTGGGCTGAGCTGCTGGCCCCTGGATTTCAGGTCACCTGGGCATCTCCTTTACCCCCAGAACCCCTGTTTGTCCACTGGCCACCTCTGGTCCACACAGAAAGTTTTCTCTCCATGCTGAGGGGAGGAATCACTTCTCTTGGGAGAAAATGTCCTTAGATTCTCTTTCCACTCTGTCCAGCAGTGATGTGCTCTGAGCGTCAGTCAGATGGACAGTGCTTCCCAGCTGGCTGTGCCACGGTCCAGTGTCCGAGCCTTGTGTACACTATTCCCTGCTCAGCTGTGTTCTGGCCTCCCAGTTAGGGGGAAATGCTAATATTTAATATTGAAGCATAATATTTAATTTGGAAAAGACTAGTGATTGTATAGCAGGAAAGAGATGTAGACAAACAGGTAGAAATTTTTATAATCTCACTGCTACCCAGGATACAGGGCAGTAAAAACATTTTGAAACTAAAGTTAAAATCGTTCTAAACGTAGAATTAACAGAATGTGCTTTAATCGTGCTCTTTGGGATCACTTGCCTGTGACACATGTGCTGTGTAAATATATATATCCTTCTGCATATACAGTTGGCTTTGCACGTCTCTAACACCCTGGACGGTCGTGATTCATGGAGCTGGCAGCCGGCAGTTTATCTTTGACTGCTGTATTCAAAGGTGGCTTATGCACTTAAAGGACAAAACGTGTCAGCACTGTAACTTTAAAAGATTCAGTTCCATGTTTGAGAGAGGAATGGGCCAACCTAGGAAGTGCATGTGATAGTGAAATGTCACTGTAGAAAAGGAGTGGAGACAGCCCTGGCTCGTTAGTGCAACAGAGAAAAGAGACAAAAGTTTGCTGTACGCGTCGCTTTCCTGTTTTCCTTGTGCCATGGGAAGGGCACCTCGCGGGGACGCATCTCGGGGAGGCATCTCAGGCAAGTCCTGCTGCTGTCGCCAGGCTCAGTCCCCCCCTCACAAGGTCTGGAGCAGAGGCCTCCCTTCCTCTCCGGCCCCGCGCTCCCACTGCAGTGGTGGTGGCAGGGATGAGGATCCCCGTGCCTTGTCCATACGCTGTTAGCGCCCTCAGCACGGAACTCAGGCATGTGAGATCGGATCTTCAGTGTGGCAAGGAGCCCACACCCTGCTGAGCTCAAATAAGAATTATTTTCTGATCAGCGTCTTAATCGATCTGTTCGGTGCTTTTGAATCGGTATGTCAGGTTGAGTCCTATGGTAGACCATGTGCCTGATTTCACTGATTTATAGGCATTAAACTTGAGCTTGGACACATTCACAGGGTCAGCCAACTGGCCCTCACTGGAGGAGTGATGACGACCCGGACACCACTGGGCTAAGTGCACTGGCAGGCAGGTGGGTCGGGCACGGCCTTTGTAATGGGCAGAGAACAAAGGCTCTGCAAGTCCCAGGCCACACAGCCATGCGGTCCGATGGAATCGCGCTTTACCCCGGGGTCCGTGCAGCTGCCCCCCAGGCCCACCTCTCCTCCTCTTCTGTACCTCGCCGTCCCCTGTCGTGGGTACAGTGGCCAGTGTTGCTCTCTCCTATCCTGCTGATGCCAAGACCGGGATCCGTCCTGCACGCGGCACGGTGGTGAGCGGCGAAGTCCTTCTGCCAGCCCAGTCCCACTGAGCTAGAGAGGAGAAAGCCACTTTAACATCAGTCTATCCATCACGAGGCAGTTCTTGTAAACTTAAAAAGTTATGTAGCCACTCAATGGCCCCAAGGTAAAGCCAGGAAGACCTTACATATTTAAGCAGCATGGATTTATACTTAACCAGTCAGCTTTCCATGTGAAGTGTATAACTGTTAATGGAATTTACTGAGTTTCCACAGAATTTAAAAGGAGTCTTGGGATCCTCGGTGGCCCTGAGTCTATCCCTCACTGAAGGTACCTCGCAGCTTAACAGTTACAATTTCAGTCCTTTGGGTCAGTGTCCTTGTGACCCTGGCAATGAGGAAGCCAGCTGGACTGATGGCAGAGATGGGGAGAAAACATCTCTGTCTCTTTCCTTTGACAACATGAACTTGGCCAGACACCAGCATCTGTCCCCAGCGGGTGTGGCCGGCTCTCCGGCCTGGCCCACAGCTCCTGGCAGAGGGGCAGCCCCGGGAGAGGGTGCAGGCTTTGCTGCAGAGCCATAGTACCCTTGGAGTCTGCACAGAGCAGTCAGGGTTCAGCGCCAGGCTGAGCCTGAAGTGAGACCAGCGTGGGCACCATCACAGCTGTGCCCGCACCGGCCCTGCCGTCCCTCTGGCGGGGGTGTCTGTGAGGCCGGTGGGGGTAGGGATGGGAGCAGCAAGTCTGCTCAGCGAACTGCTAGATGGCCAGGCCCAGATGGATCAAAGTCTGCCATTTTGCCTTATCTATCTGGACCTATAATTCAAGAAAGAAATTGCCCCAGGTTCCCCTGCTCACCATTAAATCCCATTCAATCATGGTAGGCAGAATGCAGTCACACTCAAGCACCAGATGTTATCAGTACAGACCTCTTTCTATAAACCCGCGCCGAAACCTGAGTGGTTGATGAGACCAGCTAAGCAGTTGTACCTCTGACCCGATTGCATTAAACTTGCCCTATCAATTTGAGCTTAGTATAAACACCATTTCCCAAAGCCCCTCGTGAAGTCAGCGGTGAGAAGAAGCTGACTAAGCCTAAACATTTTTTAACGGCGATCTTGTCTTACAACACCAAGGGGATTTGCTGGGCATCTGGGGCTTTATAAAACCATATGAACATGCTGAAAGAATTAAAATCCTTTAAAAATGAAAAATTGATGGTGACAGTCCCTTCTGAAGACTAGTTGGTGTAATGGCAGTCTCGGAATGAGGAGGGGTGGTTTGAAACACTTTTGTATTTTTTAAAGTGGCAGATTTTTATTAGTTTTTTTTTCTTTCTTCTTAAATGTTTACTCTAAGGCGACCATTCTAATAGGTGAGAAAAACAGTATCCCATTTATCAGTAGCCTGGATGTTTTCGGAGGGACTGAACGTGTTTGTGCCTGGTCCCAGCGCTCAGGGACGGTCGGTGATTCTTCCCACAGCACATGCCACTAACAACGCGTAACTTCGGGTTGGTCTGGACGAGGCCCCGACTGATGAAGGTGGTGCCCTCGGCACTGCTATTTCACTGTTAACATTCCAAACGAATAAAACTTAGGTGTTACAAAGCGTAAAACTATATATTGTAGAAATAGATACGCTTGGATGTAAGGCTATTTCCAATGAGACCGGGCGCATTCAGGGTACTAGGGCTGTAGACAGTATAAAGCTGTTTCAAAAAAGAAAGCGAATGTGGAGATGCTACTCTGCTGTTTTTGTTTGTGTAGCTTAGCTTCCACGAAGGAGGGTGCATTCCCTTCCGTTAAAACGCTCAAACAGGGCACTGGTGAGTAAACAGACGTGGGGTTGTAAGACGCATACACTTACAGAAATGGCGTGCAGGGCGGGGACAGAGGCACTAGCGACACTCCGGCTGGGGCAGCTGCACTGGCAAGACCCAGGAGAAGACGAGGCGACTGAGCAGCTCCGGGGGCCCCCGCCTCACGAAGGAGCCGAGTGGAGGGCTGGGGGGTGGCTCCGTGGGAGGCCTTGGGTGTAACCTTCCCCACATTTTGAAAACTGTTTTCTCAGTAAAATAAAAATAAATCTTTGAAGTGTAAAATGTTTTTTTAAAGTATGCTGGTGCATGCCTGTAGCCCCAGTTCCTCAGGATGCTGAGGCAGGGGAGCCTTTGAGCCCGAGTTCAAGGACAGCCCGGGCGACACAGGGAGACCCTACCTCAAAACAAACAAAACAAAAGAGGAAGAACATGTAAATACTTTAAGAGACACTGAAGGAAGAAAGGAGCCCGAACACGGAAATACAGCGTTCTCCAGTGAGGGAAAAAAGTGCCACGAATTTAGAAACAGTCTCTGAACATGTGTAAAGATATGTAATTAGACAAATCAACATGACATCTGATTTTTGCCAAATCAAACAAGTACTGAGGTATTTGCTCAGGAAACGAAAGCCAGTGAGTTTCCAGAGGGATTTTACGCAGAACCCAAGATGCGCTGGTGATAGCGGACAGCCAAGGATGTCAACCGAACAGACTTCCAGGACAGCAGTGCTGCTTCTCCTGGTGCAGCACCATCTGCCAAGTTAGCCCTGAAGGCTGGGGGTGGCCTGTGCCACGCTGCCAGCCCTGCTGCAGCCTTAGCCCACCCGTCTGCAAGGGAGAGGGAGTGCTGCGACTATCCTCGGCGGGCAGGCTGGCAGCCTGGCGGCCCTCGAAGCCTCGGGGCCGAGGGCCCAGGCTCCTTCCGTCCCGCAGTGCTGGTCTTTAGCTCACACATTCTCCATGGGACGCACCTCCCCGAAAGCGGCTTTTAAGGCCGCTCCTCTCTAGGCGTCAACACCTGCATGAATCATTTGTTTAGCGAAGAAAAGAGACTCTGAAGAACACCTTCCACTATGACGGAAATAGAAAGAAAGAGCAAGTGTGTACACTGCAGCCCTGCTGCATGCGAGGCTGTCACTTCTGTGGGGCACTGGCGTGCGTCTGAACCTCCACACAGAAACGGGTCCGCCAGTGAGAGCTGGCACTTCCTGCTCCACGAAGGCCATGCGACAGTGAGGGGCACAGAGCTGCGGAGGGTGGAGGGCGGAGAGGGAGCTGGGCTGCACGGGCGCACAGAGCCTGGGCTCACAGCTGGGAGAGGTCTTGCATGGCGCCTGCACAGCCATCAGGTCTCCCGGAAGGGTCTGGCAGGGGCAGGGCACGATGCAGTCAGGATGGTGGCACAGGCAGCACGGCAGGCCTGGACACTGGCACCGGGGGTCAGGATGGTCCGGGACCAGAGGGAAGGGGGATGTCCTGTTGGCCGGCACTTCCACCCCTCTCGCCGGGAGTACTTTTCTACCTCGACTGAAAGGGCTGTTTCAAAATCAAGTGTCCCTGCTAGCCTGGCCACGGAGCGAGCCACCGGCCGGGGGGCCTGCAGGACACGGGCCTTTCCCACGGGGTGCAGCATGCCGCTGGGGTGTGGCGCTCCGCTTCTGAAACAGAGGCTTCGTTTTCCTTAATGAGTAGTTCAGATATCTAAGAGAGCCTGTTTTCTCTCCGCTGGGATAAGACAGAATAATATGTGACTGTGAAAGGCTAGACTATTCTCCAAGTGGTTTGGTAACTTACAAGGACACTGAAAATGAGGAAAAGTTAGTAGACTTATCTCTCCACAGACTCTCCCCAAGGTGATCACTCGGTAGTATTCGAGAGATAACCATCTCCTGTGTCTTCTGTCTCCAGCTATATTTTTAGTTTTCTTTCTGCATTCCACGGTTCCAAAAGCTGAAGTCATCTGCAGGTCAAACCATAGCCTGGGGTAAGGACCTCGTACGTCTTAAAAAAATGCATCTTCGTTGAGAAAACATGAAGACTCTTGCTCGGCAGTAGGTCGAGCACTCCACGCCCCTGCTAACTTGTCTTTCTCTGCTCCCTCCCCGGGAGTCCCGCTGTGCCCCGCTCCCTGGCACCAGCTGCAGGGCTCACCGCCCACTTCCACGCCGCTCACCTCTGAGCAGCCGTGGGGCCTGCGGCCTCCAGGGCTCTGACTCGGGCACAGAGCCACGGCAGCGCCCTGCAACCCGCCGGGCACAGCTGCTTCAAGGCGTCAATCTGTCGTGCCGAGCTCACCTTTCTCAGCAACCTGCAACCCACCAGGAAAGAGGCCAAGCTGCCAGCGGGCTGTCACCCTGACGTGCGCTTACAGACACATGCGTGTTGGTGCCTGTGTGGGAAGGACGCGTCTCGCGAGCAGCGAGGAGACGGCCCTCCTACCAGGCTTCTCTCATGCGGCCGCCACCGGGCGGGCTGGCTGGGCCAGCGAGTCACACCTCAGAGTCCTCTGCAGTCTGCCCCAGGCTGCCCTGAAGAAGGGTGCTGCATTGTCTGGGCATAGAGCCACAGAGGTACAGAGCTAAGCCACAAAGTCAGACAAGTGAGGCGCCAAATGAACACCCCTGGTGGTCTGGGAGGCAAGCATCATGTGTGCTCGAAAGTAGGCACGAGAAATTACAAACGCGCAAGATCTCGGGTCCACCGTCACCAGACTTCCTGTAGCGCTTCCAAAAATACAGTGCTGTCCTCACTGAGGCAACGCAGCCTCGGCAGCCCCGCTCTGGTCAGGGACTGAGAGGTGTGGCGAGCTCCAAATAACACAGGGGCCTGTGGGTGTGCGTGAGGCCCCAGGGGGCGGGGCCAGTGAAAGTCCTGGGGGGGGCTGGACAGGAGCTGGGACTGTCAGAGGCACGCACCCACGGGAGCCAGGGGCCAGGCCGGGCACTGCTGGGTGTGGGCTGCCACCGAGCCGAAGACCAGGCGTTCCTGAAGCCCTGCAGGCAGCTCTAGTTCTCAGAAGCAGAAAGCTTTCTGGAATTCCCAGTCCCCGATCTTACATTCTCTGTCTCAATTTACCTCTTAAAGTTCAGAGTATGAAAAGAGGCGTTTCACAAGAGCTGGTTTCCTCCATAAGGGGAATCTGAGGCTGGATGTGATTCCAGTACCCAGGAGGCTGAGGCAGGAAGACTGCTGTGGGTGTGAGGCCATTTTGAACTCCCTAATTGGGTAGTTTTGTTTGAGAAAAAACAAAATGAAACAAACAAAAACTCCCCAAACAAAACAAAACAAAAATCACTCAAAGCCGAGAAACAGAAAGTGAAAGGTGGCGCTGGGAAGTCACTCTAAGGCGGCAGAGGGAGCAGCGAGGCCTGGGGACTGGAGGGGCAGACCGACTTCCGGGCCTGCCGGCGCCCTTCCCAGGGCGGGGCTGCAGCCTCGCGAGGGAGCGTGCACTGCAGGGCCGGTGGGGCCAGGCCGGGGCTCGGGGCTCACCGCTCCGCACCGCAGGCTGCTCTGGGCCCCGGCGGAGCCTGCCCAGCGGTGCCGGCCTGGCCTGCTGACCAGAGCTGTGACGTTACAGGGTTGCGGAGAACGCCGCTCCCGAGGTCCCTTCTGGACACACCTGGAAAGACACCTTCCGGCTGACTGCCCAGCGCCAGGCTCGGTGCTGAGTGGGCTTCAGAGCCAGCGGCGCAGCTAACTCCACACCTTTAAACACGCATGCAGCACATCACTGATGAGCCAGCCGCTGGCCAAGGGTCACGCAGGCCCAGTAACGAGGACCTCGCTGAGAGCAGATGAGCCAGAGGTTAGGCCCTCGTGGCACCGACGGCCTCCTGCTGCGCTGTGGAGTCCCCAGCAAGGACGTGGCCCAGAGACCCGGAGCCACCAGCTCTCTCCTCTCACTGCAGTTCCGGCCAAGACTCTTAAAATGTCTTCGGTCAGGTTACTGAATGGCTCATCTGAATTGTTAAAGTATATCTAAATTTTAGAAAGTTTTAGCCACGGAGCCAGGACCCACCTCAGTGGTAGAGCACTGGCCCGGCATCTGCCTGGTCCTGGTTCAGGCCTCGGGGCCAGGAGGAACCTCCCACCGAAAGCTGGAGCTCCCGGGGCCTGCGGCCGCAGGGTCCCTCCATTCCCACCTCGCGGCGGAGGGCTGCGGTGGTTAGAACCGGCTAGAACACCAGCAGGCCCTCACTGACGCCCAGGGACTGCGCAGGCTCCCTCGCTGTTCTGTGTCCTTCTGTGAGCTCTGGCATACAATGTCACATGCCCGCCGCCGCGGTACCAACTCACCGCCGTCTGCAGAGTCATCTTTCTCTGCTTCCCCTGAACCCTGGGCAAACACTAAATTTCTCACTTTCTCCAGCTGTGACTTCTTTCTTATACTGTCATACAGTGGTGTCATTATTTATGCAGTCTTCCCAGACTGACTTCTTTGATTTATCAATATGTCTCCAAGGCTTCTCCATGTTACTTCTGTGGCTTGATAACTCATCTCTTTTTAAGGCTAAATAAAATTCCATGGTAGGAATGTACCACAATTTACCCACTCACTTTCAGACACGGGCATTGCTTGCTTCTAGTATCTACCGGTGATGAATAAAATGGTTATAACTATCCATGTTCAGCCTTTTAAGGCTTAATTTATTCGGACAAATACCTGGCAGGACAACTGCGAGACTATGCAGTAAAATGATGTCTACCTTTTCAAGAAAGAGACTAGACTGGGCCTGGTGACACATGCCTATAGTACCAGCACTCGGGAGGCGGAGGCAAGAGGATTGTCTCAAGTTCAAGGCCACCCTGGGCTACATAGAGAGTCTGAGGCCAGCCCGGACTAATTAGCATGAGCTTGTCTCAAAAAAACGAAAAACCAAGAAGGAGACCAGCCCATTACGCATTCCTGGCCGCAGTGAAAGCAAGTTCCGAAGGCCTCACATCCTGCTGTGCCCGGATTTCTCCCGTACTAGGTCTGGCGGCATCTGGCTCTTTGTTTAGTCTGTGATTCCTACCTTCCAGGCCACATGTATTTTCATGTTTGTCACCTGTCTATCTCGTGTACCTTGTTAAAGGTTTTGGCCCATTTTAAAACAGCGTTGTTCTTTTCATTGTTGAATTTTTTTTTTTTTTGCTTTTTGAGACAGGGTCTCGCGTTGTAGTTCAGCTGGCCCTGAGCTCACTATGGTGCCCAGGCAAGCCGCGAACTCAGCAATCCTCCTGTCTCTGCCTCCCGAGTGCTGGGATTACAGGCGTGAGCCACCACGCCCGGCACTGTGGTATGCGGTGTTGATTGCTGGTGGGCGTGAGTCTCCACGCCCAGCATTGTATGTGGTTACCGGGGATCGAACTCAGGACCTTGCGCTTGCAAGGCAGGCGCCGGAACCACTGAGCTAACCCTCCGGCCCCTTTCGTTGTTGAATTTTAAGAGTTCTTTGTAGCCGGGCGTGGTGGCTCAGGCCTGTCCTCCCAGCACTCGGGAGGCAGAGGCAGGCGGATGGCTGAGTTCAAGGCCTGCCTGGGCTACACAGTGAGCTCAGGGCCTGAACTGCAAAGCGAGACCCTGTCTCAAAAAAAAAAAAAAAGGAGTTCTTTGTATATTTTGGACACCAGTCTTGTATTTTGCAGTCCCTTCTGCTCAGCCTGTGACTTGCCTTTTCATTCTCTTGACAAGGTCTTTTAAGAGCATAAGTGTTTGGTTTTACTGATGTTCCACGTCTAACTCTGTCTTTCATGGCTCCGGCCTTCGGTGGAGAAAGCCTCCCCGTAGCCCAGGTCCCCGCGACGTTGCCCTCCGTCGGGCCCCAGAGCTTCCCCAACGCACCTTCTCGTCCTCACACCTCTGTTCTCGCATGGCCTTCACTCCCTTCCAGCTCTTCGCTAGAGTCTGCGTCTCACTGCTTGTCGCCCACCCACTCTCGCTGTTCCCTCCCGGAGTGCTGAGCACGAACACAGGCAACTTTGAACTCCCCGGGAGACGGCTCCGCAGCCTCCGACCCTGGTGCCGGCTCTGATGCCTGCTTTGTCTTCTCACTCTGCGCTCTTGCAGCTTAGCAAGCCCAATAGGTCCAGGCTGGAAAAGCGCGTGCCAAGAGTCCTGCAAATCTGCCTGCGAGGAGTCACACTGCCTTTACTGTCTGTGCCAGCTGTGTGAGGGTGGGCTCTCTTCCATGCCCCTTGCTTCTGTTTCCCCCTCTGTCTCTGGTCTCCTAGAGACGCCTCAAAGTTCCCTGGCCGTGACTGATTGATGTGATCTCTGGTGAGTCCATGTCCTGGGTCTGACTTTGGCAAGTGCTTCTAGGTTTCCTCCTCTCCACCTGACGTGAGACCGAGGCTCTGGTGAACCTTTCTCCCAAAGGAAGGTCTCTGTTAGGAGCAGGTCCTCTGAGGTTATTCCAAAACATCAATTCCCCTCCCCTGCCAGGACCATGAGAGGATTATTTCCCTGGAAGGAGTGTGAGTCCTGTCCCGTCGCTGGGCCCCGGGACCTCTCAGGCTGGGCGTCACACAGCCAGACCTTAGGTCCCAGGCACTGCTCCTGACCGGGGCCGCTGTGTGCTCGCAAGGGTCTCCACTTCGAGGGCAGCACTTTGCCCTGAGAGCTGGTCTCTGGCACATCAGGGAGAGCTGTTGACTGTCAGTTTGTCCGGCTTTCTTCTCACTGTGAGGGTGGAGTAATGGCTTCCTCACTCATCGCACAACTGGAAGTGAGTTCAATGGAGCTCAAAGGTCCTGGTCTCAACTAAATGCCAGTGAGACTGCGCATGGGAAGGGAACATATACGGCCCAGACAAGAGGGAAGAAGACATGAAGTGCTGAATAGAACATTTTCACTCTACGTGCAAGTCAGAGGCAAAAAGTGAAAATAAATTCTTTAGTTATCCTTCTCTGCAACACATTTATAATGAGAATTTCCCTATGTCAAAATATATTTTCAGGCATCTCTTTTGATTATTTAGATATCCCCTAAAAACTATTTTTTTTCCATTTATATAAATGGAGGAAGAGAGTGCAGGCAGCTACATTACTAAACACAGGATCCCATCATTTGCTCTGATCACTCACGGCCACAGCACCTTCTGGGACCTGTAATAGGATTTTGATAGCAAAGAAAAACACTGAGCACCTTTTATCAAACAGCCTCAGACCAAAAGTACTTCTCTTATTTATAAGACCTAATTCTCTTGGACAGGCGTGCACGCACGCACACATGTGTGTGCGTGTGCACACATACACACACAGTACTTTCCCTCTCTCTCTCACCCTGGGCTATGACTGTCCAGAACATGGAGTGGTCGCAAATCCTTCGGCACCGATCTGTGAGCGGCGGCAGCAGTGCACAGGAGCAAGAACTAGCGTGAAGCCGTTCTGGCTCCGCACTGGCTCCAAGGCCTCTGTCTCCCGAAGCTCATGGACTGTCCCAGCTGCGGAGGTGGGTGGGAAAGGGCGCCACAATATAAATAGAGACCAGGACAATGACTATATTTATTTGAGGTGACGACATCATTAAATAATTTAGGTCAGCTGATGCAAGAGTGGAGAAGCCGAACCTTTCCAACAGCTGGCACGGCACTCCATCTCCATCACCGGGCTAGGCCGCGAGTGTGTCCTGGCTGAGGGCACCCTGCAGACTGCCCTCTGCTCCCCGTGCTTGCTGGCACCAGTCAGGGAAGAGGTCTGCTCTGCAGATGCCTACAGAGGGATGAGCGAACATTCCACCATGGAGGGCATCTCCAGGGGCACTGCAGGCACAGCAAGTTGCTACAGTTCAGTGTGTGTCATATTTTGATAACACACAGAGAGTGTTTTATTGCACTCAAATAATATCTTGAGCTCTCTCACAACAGCAAACTGCAGCAACTTCAAAGGGATTCCAGTCCAACTGGAACCTCATTACAAAACAAATTTTAGCTTTATTGTTAGCCAGACCACAAAGGGGGCGAGACTGTGCCAAAGTAAACGCTCTTGAATGTCCTCTATATATTACCTTTGAACAATTAATTGGTCTCCTGGAGACAAGAGAGAAAAAAGGAAAGAAAACAAAATACAAGATTGACAGTGGAATATATTGTTCTTGGATGTCACAGCACGGACAAGCCATGGCCATGCTGCACACGTCCCTGCCAAACTGACCACCCTTTTCAACTGGCCCATGATTTCACATATTGCTGTGGGCCGAAACCGTGCTCTTTGCAGGTGATGCTTCAGGTGGTCCCAGAGAGGAGGTCCGACCGGCCAGCGAACGTACTGAACCTAACACCCAGATATGCGGCAGCCGCTGTCCGGGGCCCGGAGGGGGGACTGCGCTCCGAGGCGCTTCTCAGTGGCTAGTGCGGGCCTCCTGCCCCGCCGCCTCCTCCCAGCATCGTCCCAGGGACAGACAAGGCTCTCGGCGCCCAGGCTAACACACAAGACGGCAGGAAGGCGAGCGCCAGGAGTCGGGGGGGCACATCGCTCTGTCCCTCCTGTCCCTCTGCCTCCCTCAGTCGGTGCCGTGAGGCTTGGGCAGACCTGGTGCTGGCTGCCGCGGCTCGACCTGGCGAGGGGCTCGGTGCCGTCATGCTGACCGGGGGCGCCTCCGAGCCGGCACCTCTGGCCACGGCAAACGCTCCAGCAGCGCTCCCGGAGCGGTCAGGGCCACGGCGCTGCTCTGCCCTGGGAGAACAGGCTGACTGCAGGACGGGGCTGCTGAGGGCCCCTCGCGCCTGGCGTCCTTTCTGCCCAAGTGACCCCAGAGGCCGCTTTCCCTGGCATGTCAGCCTGGGTGGTGTTTCCGAAGGCGAAGTCACACATGCGGCCCGGGCACCAAAACTCCAGGCCTGTCCTCCCCCATGGTGCTCCCCGCTGCCTGCTGAGAGGAGGCAGAAAGGAAGGAGCAGCGCACACACCTGTGCACGAGCCCTCACGTTGCCCGGCGCTCAGGCGCACACACACACCTACACACGTACACTCACATCCGTGCCTCCGTGCACACACACATGCAGGCACACAGAGAGAATGGTGGCCAAGGTGTGTGACTCGGAGGAATGCACCTTCTGGCTGTATCCTGTCCGCCTGCCACTGGGACGCGCCAGGACCCGTCGGGCTGTGGCAAAGCTTCCGCTCCATCCAGGTGTGACATCACGCTGCACAGCCTGCCGCACGGCCAGAAAGTCACTGCGCTCTTAGCTTGCTACGTCCTAGCAGGCAGGGTCCCAAAAGTGCCCAGGGAGCCCCTGCAGTGCCCAGGAGCTGTGGCCGCCAGAGGTGCTGGCAGGCGGTATGTCTGGGGCGGAGAGGAGATGAGCGTTGGGCACCGGGAGGGCCGGGGGCACCCAGGGGGCGGGCGCAGCAGCGGCGACTGTCGGGAGCCAGGAGCAGAAGGCGGCACCCTGGGCCCTGCGCACCCTCTGCTAGGGGGGAACGTCCAGTTCACGGGCCCTTCGCATCTGAAGCACCACAAAAAGGACCAAAGGTAAATGAAGAGCACATTTCGTATGTTTATGCAGAGATTTGTTTTTCAAAACAAGATATGGGATGGTGCACACCTGTAATTCCAGCACTCAAGAGGCTGAGTCAGGAGGGTTGCTGGAAGTTCTAGGCCAACTTGCCTATAGATTGAGTTCAAGGTCAGCCTGGACTACATAGTGAGACTCTGTCTAAAAAGAAAAGCCAAAAAATTCATCCAAAAATTAAGTTAAGGTCCCTCCACTTACAAGCCTGCCAATCTTTGTTTTCTATGTGTTCAGGTTTATACAATTTTCTTTTTTCTGAAACTTTGATGTTTGTTGCAGATGCAATTGTGAGTAATCTGATGGAATCTTTTTATTCTAGAAACTATTTTAAGATAACTGGAAAAGAGAAAAAGGAGTCATGTCCCAAAGCCCTTCTCAGTTTGCTAACACGCCACACTTGCTGTTAGGAAACGGCCCCAATAGTTCCCCTGTTGCGAGCAGCACCCTGTCCCTATGTGGGTTCTGGTGGCACTTTTGAGCGGCTTCACTGATAGAACTCTTTACGGTCTGAAGGTAGCCAGTGCCTTTGGCACCCTGGCACCTTCACTACCGTGGCGACCAGGGTCGCAACAGGTAGCAACTCTGCCCAGAAGACTTCACCAGATTTCTCAGAAATACAAATCTACAGCAGTGAACGAAATCTGAAAGTACTGAAGTCAGTTTCATGGAGCACTTTGGTTGGCCAGGGAAGGGTAACCACCCCACAGCAGGCACAGCGGAGGGCAGTGGCTGCCCGCACCACTTCCTGTCTGTGCACACCTCCTGAAGCGCAGGGTCACCTCGGGGCTCAGGGGTAAAGGTCTCGGGAGTTTAACAGGGAGGCTGCTTCACGGCGCTCTCTCGGCTCGGCTTGCTGACGTTTCCCACGCTGAACTCCCCACCCCGCACCCCCTCCTTCGCGGAGTCCACACCGGAAACCCAGGTCGTCTCTTCCCTCCCCAGGGATCACCCACGAGAGGAGGATACGAGTCACTTTCCGAGACCCCCAGCGGCCCTTGCGGGTGCGGGAGTGCGGAGGGTGTGTGGGGTCCGCAGCCCTGCTCAGAGCCCTCCCGGGCCACGGAGGGGAGGCCGGGGTCTCAGGCCTGCACTCTGAAACCCGAGCTGCCGGCCTCCTTCCGGCAGGGCAGTGCAGCCGCTGGCCGGTGTTTTGACTTGTCTGGTTCCCACAGAGGGAGGAATCCTGCCAAATATTTGTAATCTGTGCCTAAGTATGCAATCGGAGAGCCACACCCAGGAGCAAGTGCAGTGACTGCGCAGTTCCAGCTGCGCGCCGGACGGTCCGCGGAGGACCAGGGCGGGTCCAGGGAGACGGGCGGCTGGGCGTGCACGGGGTCTCCCGGGCTGTGGCTCTGGGTCTCCCTGGGCCTGAGACCCCTTCTCCGTGCCCACTGGCGAGTCATAATAATTCTCCCTGTGCAAGCCGCTGCTTAAGAAAACATCTGTACACGTGTAAAGGTTTTAGATACCTGGCTCTCCCGGGGGGTTCTGCAAAGGACCCCTCCTTCCTTCTCAGCCGAGCTGCCTCATCTTCCGGCAGCACTTCCGAGGCTCCCGCAGGCTGCCATGGGCACGGAGCGCCAGGTGTTCAAGGCTGGACTGCAGCTCCTACGGGTTAAGCTCACGTACTGGGGGCATCGGTAAGAGAAAGCCACAACAACAGAAGGTATCGCATCCCAGGGGACACAATACAATTATTTTTTAAAAAGGGCATTACTGAAATTTGGGAAGCTATGTTTTTTAATAGTCAGATAATACCTATCAGCAGCGCCATCTGTTGAAATATTGAGAAACTTCATTTTCTCCAACTCGAATACTATTTACAGTAAATTAAGATAAAAGCCAGTTGGATACCAGGTAGGACCGGAACTCCGCTCCAGTCTTAAGCACCACCCCATGATGTCCCCCAGGATGAGCAGAACTGGCCCCTTTTCCAGCCCCGAGAGGCACCCGGAGCACACCCCTGCCCCTCCCAAATGCCCTCCTCGCCTCCTGTGCCCTCTGAGCCGGCGACACGGACGAGGCAATCTCCAGGGCTGGGGAGAGGCCCAGGGCTGGGTCACCGTCTCGCCCAGGGCCAGTCAGGTGTGAGGCAGGGAGGTCAGGGCTTGAACTGGGCCCCAGGTGCTGTGCATCTCAGCCCCAAAGCCTCCCCCGGCGTTCCAGGCCTCTCCCTCAGCGGTGTGCAGGGGTCAGGGCTGACTCACGGAGACGGGGACTAACCACGCGCTGCTCCCCCGGGGAAGGGAGCCGCGGAGCAGTGGGCGGAGGGTGTGCCGCGGTGCTGTCCCGGGGAGGCCGCAGGGTGAGAGCAGCCCGGCCCGCTGGCTCCGGGAGGCACAGGTGGCGGCGCCCCAGGGCGTGGGGAAGGGTCAGAGCGGCTGGGGACGGTGGAGCTGGCGGCCCGGCCAGGGAGTGGACGAGTGTGTGTGGTGTGGGCTCCCTCCTTCCAAAGCGCCACTGTGGGTCCCTTGGCAGGGTGGACGGTGCCCAGGCTGCGACAGGCTGGACTCTGGATCGTCTCCAGAGGAGGGCGGACAGAGGTATGATAGGCACCTCGGGTGTGAAAGGCAGGCACAGGCAAACGCCAACGTGAAGCTCAGCAGCAAGCAATCCTGACAGCGTTGGGCACCTGCCCCGAGCAGGAGCGTCTCTCTCGGCCTCTGGGACGCTGCAGGGTGGGCAGCCCTGTCAGAAGGTCTCGTGGAAGGTCTCGTGGAAGCTGGCAGCCTGCTTCCCACACCGGCGGGGTGTGCTGTGCCTCAGGCCCGCCCCCAAGCTCTCGGGTTTTGTCCTACTCAGATCCACAGTCAGGCCCATCCCGACCCCTCCACCACCACCTAAAGTGTGTGTGTGTGTGTGTGTGTGTGTGTGTGTGCGTGTGTGTGTGTATGTGCGTGTGTGTGTGTGTGCCTGCATCTATCCGTGTCTCTCGTCTGAAAACTGCCCTTGATGTCCCAAGCACATCTGAAGCTGCCGGGCCACAGATCCGTGGCTCTCGGAAGCCTCAGCCTTTGGCAGGGGCCAAAGCGGGAGACCGGCCAGGACGTCACACTCCGCGCACAGCCGCGGGGAGCGCAGGACCCAGCGCGGCACGGCGGGCAGGGCAGTTCTGTGCCCAGAGCTCCTGAGGCCCGTGCAGGTTTCTGAGATGGTGCCGTCTGCAAATTCTGGCATCTGCCCGAGAAAGAGGAGTTTGCAGGGGAGAACACTGGCTCTCCACAGTACAGGTCACGGGAGGGAGACACAACAGAAATGTAAAATAGCAGAGAACGTGTCTTACAGCATCACTGAGGTCATGCTTGCTTTCCTGAACAACGCTCTGGCCCGAGGGATCCTCTGTAGCTTCCGGGCACTGTCGGCCCCTCGCAGCTGGTCCGCAGGCAGGCAAGGGCCGGCGCAGCGTCAGAGCTGCACTTCCCAAGCCCTGGGGAGGTGTGGGGGCACGGCCCGTGTGGGTCCCACGCACTTGGCTGGGCACGACCAGGAAGGATTCGTCAGCCACTTCCCTCTTCCTCTTCATCTCACTCTGCCCCACGCCCGTGCTGCAGACTTGTGCCAAGGGAGCCCATAAATTAGTGTAGACCTTTAATGCTACCTCCCAATGAGTCCTTGGAAGCTTTCACTGGGTATTAGGAGGTAACTTCTTATTCTCTGAATGATCTGCCTCATGACTAATGTCATCTAGCGATGGAGCAATCCAGGGACACACCCCCGAATCATGGCCAGTGCAGACCTGAACAAGAGACATGTGAGAACCACGCCTGCCTCCGTGAATCGGCGGCACCTGCACTTCCTAGCGTAAGACACCGGACCTCAGCAGGAAGCGCCCTCCCAGAGGCCCTGCGCCCGCGGACGCTGAACCCCAGTGTGCTGCCGCCGCTCACGGGACCCAGCGCCCTCTCCTGCCTGCCTGTCCCATCGTGATTTCACTTCCCAGGGCTTTTACTCAATGTGCCTTTCTGCTGCCTACAAGTCTGACTCCAAAGTTTCTTAGATCACCACCTCCTAGGTCACGGGATTTGTATACTGTATTATTCTGCAGATGGCCAGCTCACTAGTATCCTCTGAAAAAGTGTAACAAAAGCCGTCATGTGCTGGTGAAGTGGACCGTGTTGGCTTAGTCTCAAATGAACTTTCAGATTGTCTTTTGACGGCACAGAAACCTGAAAGACATGCACGTAACAGACAAAGCGTGAACACGAAATAAAGACTACTCTTGTTAAGCCGAAAGCGGGCGCGCATTTACATACAAGTGAACTGGGACATCACCCCGGGGGTGAGAGGGCACCGAGTCTAATGTTACTTGTCGAGGGCTGGTTGAAATACTTCTGCTGTATCTCTTGGAAACTGCCTCGGCAGAGTGTCCCAGTCACCATGACACCAGCTGTAGGAGTGAGGTCTGCAGGTCGGTGCCAGCACCGAGCAGGAGAGGACCCGGTGCCACCCCAGCACGAAGGGAAAGGGGAAAAGGAGGCTTCCCGACTCGGGCTTGGAGTTTGTCAAGCTTCTCAAATCTCTGGTTCACAGTTTTCATAGAATTTGAACAAATTAGTCTTTTTTTTTTTTTTTTTTTGAGGCAGGGTCTCGCTTTGTAGTTCAGGCTGGCCTTGAGCTCACTAGAACTCAGCAATCCTCCTGTCTCTGCCTCCTGAGTGCTGGGATTACAGGTGTGAGCCATCACGCCCGGCAAATTAGTTATTTTTTCAAATTTCTTTTCTGTCCTCCCATCTCTTTTCAGGGGCTCCAACTACAAGTACATTAGGGAATCTGAGGTTGTCCCCCAGAACTGGTTTTGTTCTTTGTTACAAAAAGTATTTTTGTGTAGTTTCAATTGATGTTTCTTCAGATTCACACATCATTTCTTCTGCAATGTCTAAAACACTATTAATTTTAGTCGGTATAATTTTCACGCCAGATATCAAATTCTACTTCTTACTTCTACTTAACACATGTAGTCAGCCTCTAGAGTCTGGTTCCCTGTCCCTGCACTAATTCTAAGATCTGTGTCAGTTCCTCGCTAGTTTTGATTGGTTCTTTTCCTGTTCAGTAGGCAGCATATTTTCCTGCTTCTATGCAACGTTGGGTGATGTAAGTTACAAAATTTATCTTATAGGTCGGCAGATATTCCCGAATTCCTCCACGTACTCTTAAACTTCGCTCTGGGACACAATGCGGTCACTTGGAAACTGTCCTTTGGGTCTTCCTTTCAGGACTCTAGGCAGGTATGGCGCTGTGCCCACCCAGTGTGCGGCTCATGCCTTCTTACCACGGAGGCAGCCCCTTTCCACACTCCACCCGAAGCGCTGGCACATCGTACCTTCCCGGACGGCTGGGAGGAGTGGGCATGTCTTGGCCTGTGCACATCTGGCAGGTCCCCTCGGAGCCCTCCGGCTGGCTGTGCCCTATGCACCCACTTCGGGTCATTTCTGTGTGCCAGATGATGATTGGCACTGCTGCGTGAGTCAGGGGCTTTGCAGAGGGCCAGAGTCACCCACAGCGTGTGCCCCTCTGTCCTGGAGCCAAATCCACTCTGTCACTCCATCTTCCCCTTTTCCTCGCTGGCACTCAACACTGCCATCAGCTCAGTATGGTGAGCGCTGACCTTGGGTAAAATTAAATTATCAGCCAGTGGAACAAACTCTTACTCGCGAGCATGCTGACTAGTCTGTTGCCTTTTGCCATTTACTGAGCAGGTATTGAAAAGCCCCAAGGATTCAGTGTTTTATATCCACTGTGTCACACTCTTTGTTCATTTGTTTTTGAGACAGAGTCTCGCTATGCACTTCAGCTTGGCCTTGGATTCACTATGTAGCTCAAATTGGCCTCCACTCACAGCAATTCTCCTGCCTCGGCCTCCAGAGTGCTGGGATGACAGGTGTGTCATTACTCCCGGCTCCCTCATGCTGTCTTTATAGTTGTATGAAGTAAATCCTTCCGACTTGGTGAATCAAGTTATGTGTAAAAAGTCACCGAGCCAGTGAGTGACAGGGCTGAGAGCTGAGAGTGAGTCTGTCAGACTCCAAAGCCTGTGTTCTTAAACTTCTTCTTAATGTACAAACAAAAACAAAAAACACACCAAGATTGTACGCCACAGAAGAACGTGCTGGAACAATAGTGGCATTATTGAAACACACGCTGTCCAGCACCTTCTCTGGTACTAGACAACACACAGTGCCAGTCCTTCTTTTTAAGTAGCTCCAAGCTGCAACTGACTGATTGCTAGATGTTCTGGTAGCTTATCTATTTCTAAGAAATAAAGTGCTTGTCCACCACGCACTGTCACAGAGTACTTTAGACCCCATCAGTTTTAGGTGGGTTTCAGTGTGCACGCTGACGCATGCGACATGGGCTGACTGCTCCTCCTGCGTGCTGTCAGGGCAGCTGGCCCTACGCCCTTCAGGAAGCAGGACGGCCTGCATTCCACAGCACTTGGAAGTGGGGTTCAGAGAGGTGAAGTTTCTGGGGTCACACAGCTAGTGAGCGTCAGTGCAGAGTTTGCTCTCTCACACATGCATGCTCCAAGTATCCACCTTCTATTGAAATTAAAGCTGTTCGTGAGAGACATGTGAAGTCCGCGTGTGCACACACAAGCACACGTGTGTGTGCTGAGACTGCTGCAGGAGTGAGACCTGCCAGGGCAGGGGGAGAAGGGACACAGGGCCAGGATCGGATCCTCACCGGCCTCAGCTCGGGAGAGAACCGCTGCGCCAAGAACGTGCCACGAGCCTCGTAGGTGCTTAGCCTTGAGGCCCAACGAGCTGCTGTGCAGACAGCTGGCTTCTGGCCGGGCAGAGGCGTGGCTCCCGCCTCGGGCGAGGGCTGAGACTGAGGGGAAAGCCCCTCGCCACGGTGACCCCAAGCTCTTGGCATCTAGGCTGCTCTTTTACAATATGCTTCCGGTAGAATTTCTTTTTTTGTTGTTACTTTCTTCTTTTTATTTTTTTGGTACAAAAAACAGAGAACAGATTTATACTTCTTTCAGTGAATAACTTTTTTTTTTTTCTTTTTTTGAAACAGGGGCTTGCTTTGTAGTCCAGGCTGGCCCTCACCTCACTATGTAGCCCAGGTAAGCCTCGAACTCAGCAATCCTCCTGCCTCTGCCTCCCGAGTGCTGGGATGACAGGTATGAGCCACCATGCCCGGCACTGTGGTGTGTGGTACTGATTGCTGTGGGCGTGAGTCACCACACCTGGTATTGTTATATGTAGTTACCGGGGATGGAACCAGGGACCTTGCACTTACTAGGCAGATGCTGGAACCACTGAGCTAAATCTCCAGCCCAATGAATACTTTTTTAAAAAAACAAACTTTCCTGAAGGTAAAACCAAGGGAGGCTGGCTGGAGTCCTCAGTGAACCTTGCAGCCCTTGTGGCCGACGTCGCTAGGGAGGTGTGTGGCACCAGCTGCGGACTGAGGCTGCTGCTAGTGGTGAGCACTTCTGAGAAGGCCGTGATTCTCCAGAGGGGTCTCCTCGAAGCAGACGGACTTCTGCACCTTCGGCAGAGCTCTGACCCAGCAAGTAGCTCGGGAAGAGGACTGACACAGCTCAGAGTTCCAGGCCTCTGAGTGAAGAGGGCCGAATCCTGCTCTAGCAGTGCCCTGCCCCAAACAGGGTAGTTCGGTTGTGTGTCCTGTCTCAGCAGAGCGAGGGGGACCGTGGGGTATAGGAGCGGCTCTTCTGAACACCAGATCCACTGACCGCAGCAGGCCCCTCAGGCAGCAGCAGGCGATGTCTAGTGGTCCGTCCTTTCTTGCTGTGGACACACGTGGCCATGACAAGTGGGGTCTGGGAGATGCTGTGGGCACACTCCCAAGGGGCTTGCCCGCTGCCTCCGAGGCTCTGGCATCTCTGCCCTGAGTCCCTCATTCAGTGCTTGGCACCCAGTGACAGGCCTGAGGGCACGCGGTGCTGAGGAAGCTGTGACCCAAGAGCAGGCTGACCCTGACCCGAAAACAAATGCATTCCTTCTTTCTTTCCTTTTCTTGGTTAAATTGAAGGTTTGATGGGAAAAACAATGCTGGAGGGAACGAAAGGGCCTGGTTTAAACCCAGTCTGTGAGCCTCGACAATGAAGCTGCAAGCACCCGAGTCGAAACAGAGAAAACGGAATAGAAAAACGGGAGAGACAGAAACAAACACAGGCGCGGGAGGAGGCTTCTTCTGCTCCAGGGCCTCGGCCGCCGCTCCAGGGTTCCCAGTGCTTTCAGCTGGAGGAAAATAACTGTAATGAAATGTAATGAGCCCCTCGGACACCGGGCGGCCACGCTGCCAGCCTGCCCTTCTGCGCACACCTGTCATCTGTCCTGCGGAGGAGCGCTCCAAAGACGGCCGCCCACCCGGGGACAGCCGCGCAGTCGCCAATCCTGTGACCCAGCCGGAGGGCCGCTGCTCCCTCCGAGGGGCCTGCTGCTCTTTGCTGCTCTTGGCTGCTTGAGCTGTGTTGTTTCTCTTCCCCCTGAGCAAGTACTCTCAAGTGGATGAGCGAAGTCCCTCTCTGAGAACAGCGGAAGGTTTGATAGGTGAGTAAACGGGGTCAGCGCTCTGGCAGGTTCGTGATGGCCTCAGCAGCACCCTGTCCACTCCTCCGAAGACAAACTAAGGCAGAAGGGAGGGCAGGCCTTGGCGTACCCATTTTATGGTTGGCAAAAGGAAGCCCAGAGGAGCTGATAGGGGGATTAGGGTGCAGCTTATTGGTAGGGCACATGCTTAGCATGGGCAAGGCCCTGGATCCCACCCCTGGTGTATGTGTGAACACACACATGCATGTGCGCAGACACACACCACACTCCAGGCCTTCTCATGCTCAGCCCACTATTCTGCCCTTAGCATAGCTCTTTCCTTTGCATTAGGGTAATGACTGTGAGAATTGGAAGAAAAAGCACTGAAAATAAAAAGACTGACATAATTTCTTTAGGCTCATGTAGTAAAAAAAACACAAGTGTTTGCCCTGTGGCTCTGCCACTTATAAGATCTGTGATCTTGGGGTAGATAATGGCATCTTTAAATACCTATTTTTGAAAGCTGGAAATGACGATAATTAGCTGGTATGGCTGCCTGGGAACGAGACAGCCACATGGAGACAAAGACAGCAGCGTGTCTGTCACACAGCACAGACGTCCAGCAGCGTGCGTCGCACAGGCGAGTCTGGCCCTGAGGAGGTGCGATCCCTCCACCCTCCCACGGGGTGCTGCCCACAACTCCAGCTTCTTTCCTGCACTTCGATGGCAGACGCGTCAAATTCCCAGCATCCTGAGGAACTTGTGCACAGTCCGTTTATAGCCCTGAGGTGGAGAGCATTTGACATGGGCCTGCTGGGTAAGTTCCTGGCCTCAGCCAGACCCTGGCACTGTGGTACAGCACGTTAAGGGGCTGGGCCAATACCGAAGGTGGCAGATGCACTGTTGTTTGCCTAGAACCCCTAAATCCTGTGGCCCCAGAATCCTCTCATGCCTGCCAGAGTGGATGGCTGGTGAGCCTGTCAGAGACCAATCAGTAGTAAGACAGAGCCAGTTTCTTAGAAGTGTGCATTCCTTAGTGGGAGACAAGGCAAAAGTCTTGGGCCATTGAGACACGGCTTTAACTAGTGGCCCTCAAAGTATAGCTCACAAGCCCACCCACAGCAAAAAGCATCGTCTGGGAAGTTGTCAGGGAAACAGATGGTGCGTGTCACAGCCTGTGAGTCAAGAGCCCTGGAGCGCGGCCCAGGAACCAGGCTGAGCCTGAGGTTGCTCAGGTTGGAGTGACACGTGGAGCAGGAGCAGTCCGCGCAGATGTCAGCAGAAGGGAAGCCACGGCGATCTGTGGGCTGCTTTCCCTCCCCCATGGTCCACGCTTGCAGTTTGGATTGTTCCATCTGAACCAGGAAATTCACCACACTTCCAGTTCTTACGATTCCTGGGAACCTAGTATGAATGACTTGGAGCTTATGGAGCACAGAGCATCTCAGAGATGAGCACAGTGACCAGGAAGGCATCACGTGGAGTGTGCCACCGTGGTCACATCTGAATGCTGCTTATGCATGCGCTGGGAAGTCAGAGGGAGGGCGGGGCTCCTGGAAGCAGAGCCTGGTTTCCTCTCTGCGCGGGCCTGGGGTGTGACAGAGACTCCTGGGGACATGAACGTGCCGGGAAACACAACGTGTCTTGGCTAGTGTGCACTTCAACTTTGCCTGCACACACACACACACACACACACACACACACACACACACACACACACACACACTATGGTTTACACTGGATGCACATACATAGTACCACTGGCGACGGGGCCTGGAATGGACGCCGACACTGTGAAGCCAGAGGCGGACCCTTTAAAACAACGCAAGCCTGGTTTCCCTGCGCTGGCTGCATCCTGGCTGAGGGCAGCACGGCTGCAGGCGCTGTGCAGTGCACCCTGGGCCTGGCTTCCTTTTTTTCCTTTTAGGTGGGGTGCATATTTCCTCAGGAAGGAGCAGACAAGTGAGTCCCACCTTAGGACGGTGAATGTTTCTTGTCACCTGGCCAACTGGAAATTCCACCCGCTTTGTGAAAGGCGGTGCCACGAGGGTTCAGAGTGCCTGGAAAAAGAACTCCCCACCTAGACTTCCATACAGAGCGAACGGGAGCGTGGGGGTCTCCCAAGCTCACGAGCACAGGCGTGCCCTGTGGGTCCCAGCTGCCCACGGGCTTGGCCCCTTGGCCTCCAGGCGCGGTTACAGAGCGTAGCCGGGCACCAGGAGGGCGAGCGCGGCTCCTCACTGCGCCTCCCCGTGCTGCTGGCTGCGGAAGACACAGGCAGAGAGGAAGACGCTCCCAGGCTGCTGAAAGAGCCCTGCAAGGAAGAGAAAAGAGACGGACGGAAAGTGAGGGTGCAGAGGAGGAAAGCAGCGGGCAGGTGCCGAGTGGACCCGGGAGGTCAGCGGCCAGCCTGTGGCCTGAGGAGCCTGCGGGCCGCGGCGGAGGAGGCCGATGTGTGGTCCGTCAGTGCCTGGCCAGTCTGAGGGGCTCAGAGTGGTGCGGGAACGGTTCCTCAGAAGGTTCTGAATGCTAGCGGGTAGCTAAGAAAGTAAGACTGCCTGAGACCCGGGGCCAGGCCGGAGAAGAAGGGTGCCCCTAGTTCTGCTGTTCTGTGCTCTGGAGCACCGTCGTTGGACGAGGGCACCACAGAATGGTCCCAGAGAGCAGGTCAGAAAGCGCCATCCAACGTGCCGCTGTGCAGCCTCGCCTGGCAGATGCCCCATGCCGAGCAGTGGCCCAGCAGGCACGGACACACCGCGGCCCGCTCCAACCCCTGTTCTGGGGACCCAACACCCTGACTGCACTTCAGAAGATAACTGAGGAAAAGCAGTGGGGTGGAGAAGGGTCAGGCGGAACTCATCCGACTCACCAGCCGGGCGCCGGGCCAGCACCGGCGGGCTCCCTGGGCTGCACCTCAGGCGTCCCCTCCCTGTCTGCGGCCATTTCTCCGCAGACCGCTGTCCTGGCTCCTCCCCTCCCCCTCCCTGCCGAGTGTCATTCTGTCTGGTGGGGGATGGTCCCCTGTTCTTCACACCAGCTCCGTCTGCTATTAAAGAGGTCGCTTTCTTCCTCCGGGACTGTTGCCCCGCGCACACACATTGTGCTCTTCCCACAGACAATGAGACTGCAGCGTTCAATGGAAGGACTCAGACGCAGAAGCTTAAGTATCACATGGTTTCTCTTCTATCAGAAACACGAATTATAAATAGAGTCCCCCCAAATTAGATAATAGGAAGTAGCGAGACGGATCTTTCTCAGATGGGAAGGGGACCCCGAGCCGGAGGGAGAGCGGATGAGCAAGGGAGTAAGATGTGCCACGCACACGCAGCAGCTCCACACGCGGCCGCACGTGGGTCCTGACTGAGAGCACGCCAGGCCCTAGAAGCGGCCTTGCCGGGCGGTGGGAAGAGTCTGCAGTCCGGGCAGGTGCCGCCCGGGCCCTGTGCTGGAGGGCGACACCGGCCTGTCTCCAGCTGCAAGCACGGCAGTGCCTGCTTCTCCGCAGTCCCACCACAGCCCGCACTGTCGGGCTGGGTTCCGCCCACGCGGCTGAGCTCTGCTTCTCCTCTGTGAACTGCGCCACTCGCCCGCTTTCCCAGCGCTCTTCGTCATCTTCTCTGACTTCCATGCCTATTGGGCATAGTCATATTTTACAAACTGCTTCGGTTGCAGATCTTTACACAATTGCCCAGTTTGTCCTTTTCATTTGATTTTGCTTATGAAAACATTTAATTTTTAAATTATCGAAATTATGCCTTTTCCCCTTATCACATCTGGATCTTAGCACTTGGGGGAAAAAGAATTTTCTGAAATTTTTCTCTAATAAATGAGATGAAAACAGCAGAGTCTCTGCCCCGCAGCCGCCTCGCCCCGCGTGAGGACCCCCGTGCAGCCTGGTGCCCGCCTGCTGGTGGTCCCGGCGCAGAAGACCACGGGCCTCACCCGCC